>VZTL01076717.1:19242-87747 GCA_013400535.1 Scopus umbretta
TTTTTTTTTTTTTTTTTTTTTTCAGGAGGAGGGTAAAGGGGGGAGAATATCAGTAAGAAAAGGAACTGACTTGGAACTGTGTATCAAAATTTGCATTCCAATGCTATAAAAGTATGGTGGGACATTCTGGCTTCGTTTTAATCATGCAAATGAGTTCAGGGTTGAATTCTGCTTTTACAACCAGAAATGTCTGTAATATAATATCACACATGTTCTGAACACTGTGGGCTGTCTAGTCTGCTGGAATGTGGCTAAAAAGACCAATGTTCTTACTCGTCCTTAAATTTTATCATCTCTTCCACAGAGAAGGAAGAAATAGCCATCAGCCTGTAAATATACAAAACACTGATACTGACAGCAATGTGAGGCGCTAACACGATGCATAAATGTCCAACACCACTCAGCATCTCCAAGAGTGGCATTGAGCAGCCCTGGCCAGGCTGGAGGTTGCACTCTGTTCAGCCTTGCTCTTGGTTTGAATCTGATCTCTACTTGTGCTTCTGCTGTTCAAGTGAGGGCTTGTGATGGCATAAGCAGAAATACTTCATTATCTCTTCTGCCGTAGGCAAGTGGGGCTGAATGCAAGTGTATTCCCATTAAGTCATGTGCATTAACTGTGTGCTACTAGTAGGGAACTAGGAAACTACTACACAGTCTCCAAATTGTTTTATTTCTTTACTCCCATCCTCCCCTACTAGGCATGGATAAGAAGTGTAGTCTCTTTGCTTTTTCCATTCTAAAAGGGGAAGGAAATGGCAACTTGAAGCTGAGAGTAAGGTTTCCCCATAATATAAAACAGTACACTGCCGCTGATGTGGAAGGAACTATGCTGATTTACATCCACAAAGACTGCGGCTCTCTACCATACTAAATATCCTGTGCTAGTGCTGCACCAGGTACTCAGATGAGGCATACAACTGTCCAGTGCTCACAGTACTGTGAAGAAATGTTTTTGGGTTTTTTTAAATAAAAAAAAAGCAAGCATTGTAATGCCATTGTCTTTCATTATGTGGCTCTCTCAGTGAGGGCAAAAGTAACATTCCCATCAATGTCAACAGCATCAGAATATGGCCTTCAGAGAATATTTCATACTGTTACATCCTTTCATGACTCAAACAAAATTTCATTCCTGGGTAACAGCCCTGGTTTATGATAGGAAATAAGTACTCTGTCACACCCCGATAATTAGTACATCACTGGCAGAATGTAAAACCAGGCAGTAAAATGACACTAAGTTTCTGGCGGAACTTTGAGCCACATATAAACCATAAACAAGATGATACAGACAAGACATGGTTGTACTCCTTCCTTTCAGAGAGGCTAATAATAGAAAGGTCAATGCCTCAAGATAAAACAAAATACTGAAAATAAGCTCACGCTGGAAAGCAGTTACAGTGCCATTGCCCCGCTTCATATTCACACTGTAAAAATCTCAGCAGAAGCAGCTTTGGCCATATGCCTTTCTTAGTATATAAAGAACTTCTTAAAACATACTGGGAGTTGAACAGATCTCAGCGAGGCGACTATCACTGACCATATGTGATGAAGAAGGAAGAGTCTGCTGTGAAATGTGTTTTTTCCTTTTTTTTTTTTTTTTTGAAACGGAGATGAGCATTTCAGGTTTCTGCAAAGATAAATGCAATTTCTTAAGCACTGTTCTGAGAAAGGGGAAGGAGGAAAGGGAGGATACATACCATTAACAACATAGTGCAGATAAAAATGCAGACCCCCCTAGGCAGCAATGGAGACCCAGGTTTCCACCCACTGCAGCAGAAAATACGTTTCTCACACTGCACATCCATAAATCATTATCTAGAAATAAAATGTAAAACTTTAAAAAAGTAAATTCAAAACCAATTTAAGGACTGCAGATAGACAGGTTAAACCAAATCAACACTCACATATTTAGGTGGAGAAGAACATGTAGATATTTTAAAAGATTAAAAAAAAAATTGCCATGGAAATTAATTACTCAGTAACAGGAGATGAAACACATAGCAAACTGCTGATTTGAGCACAGGTCCAAAATGTTCAATAGGCCAGGCAATGTCCGGATTAAATGGATATGTAGTGCCCATCACTTTCTGGTGAGCAGGGGTCCACATCCCCCAGCCAAGGAGTGAAGAGGCTCTGACTCCCTGCTGCTGAGGACACTGCTATGACTGTTCACCCACACAGCAGCTGGAGAAAAGTTTGTTTGCTAACAGGGCCCAGGAGAAAGTTTACAGTGAAAGCACAATGGGAGCGACACATCAGACTGCGCTTTGGAGTACATGGCTTCGGTGCGACACTGCATTCCCCCAGTGGTAGCTCCAATTCAGGAGTTATTGCTAATATTAACTTTTTAGCCTAGTTTCCTAAGGAAATGAGGCTTAGGCAATCATTTTGTCTGGCTGGTTTCCCTAATAATTTTGAGCCTACTGACTGATGTCAGCCAAGTGGAATAAAGGGACAGAGCTCTCAAAGACAATTATGTTCTTACTGTTTTTTTGTAAAAACAGATGTCTGGAGAGGGAAAAGGGAGAGCAACCAAAATTTATTTCCTGCTAAAGGAAAGGCTGCAGCATGAGATCATCATTTAGGTGTCAGAGGAGCCACATGGAAGAGGTCTTCCTTTGGACAGAAAAGGTCTTCTGTAGACGCTTGTTGCACCAAAAGTTCAGTGGGCACTGACACTTTCAGAGACACCGAAGTCAGTCGGCCCCAGATGCAAGCCTTCAGGAGACCTGGATTCATTAGTTTCAAAGCCTGCAGAACCACTTGTGCCCCATCTAAGCACAGTTTCATGCTGACTCACACTGGAAATTTCCCATATGATGCTGTTCCCTATGACATTTCCTGTTCTCAGAAACTCTCCTCACAAGAAGCCAAATACAAAGGATTTTTTTCACACTACTGAGAGTATCTTCCTCATGTACTGAAAGTTGGTTGATAATTCTCCCGCTTTTCAGCCTACCTTTGGCTGTCTCTTTTTATGTCAGTCAATAGTTGCAACACATTATAACACTGATACCATCAGCAACACCTTAGTAACATTCCCTTTGAATTCATTATCTACCTTGCACAGGAATGATAATGACCCATATCCACTACGTCAAATGGATAGTGCATACCTCTGTGTATTCCCTCGCTGTGTAACCCATTGCTACATGTACATCAGCACCTAAAATTCAAAATTAAAAAAATGAGCAGACCTGAGGATCTGTACCTGGCTGGTGCTACAATACATCCGGTGGATTCCATTGAGCCCACTTATACTTTCTCTCCTGAAGAGTTAAAATCCAACACGTGAGGGCAGACTTACAACACCAGTTTAGCAACCCCCTTTTCCAGAAAGTCTACGTTCCATTTCAACAAAACAAAACAAAACAACAAAAAAAAAAGAGAGAGAGAGAGAGAAACAAAACCTCGTCAACATCTTGACTAGCTCCTGTTGAAAAATACCTCTCTTTGAGAAATCCAGGACATTCCTCTCTGCATTAATTGCCAGCTTATTAGTGGAATGAATGTTGCCAGTCTTTTCTCAGGCTGCTTGGAGGTGAAGAGCCTCTTTCTTTCCCTTTACCAAAAACAACAACAAAACATCCCAAGAAAGAAGAAAAGAGAAAAAGGAAAGGGAGCTACTGAGAGCCAGGCTACTTATTCATCTTCGAACATTGGTTTCCATGGGAATAAGTTTGGTTCTTTGTGGAGGCTGAACAACCCCATGCAGTCTAATGCCTCCAACATTACATTTGTGTCGTCAACTTTCCTTTGGCCTCCCCTTGTCCCCTTCCTCCTCATCCCTGCTCAGCAACAAGACTGGTGTCACAAAAATGAAGGAATCATGCAATAAAATGGCTGAATTAGGTTTGCATCAAAGCCTACTGAAGCCTTTCTACTGCCACCAGTGAAACTTGGATGAAGCCCTCACAGCATAAAGCACAGTAGCTTCCAGTCAGCTTGTCAAAACAGTTACCCATCCTTTGTCTGCCTCAACTTCTCTATTTTGACGGTTTCTGTCTCACTTTTGTCCTTTATCTTTGGTTCGTTTTTTCCTTCTGCAGCTTTTTATTGTTTCTTGGTTTTGACAGATTTTGTAGAACATACAACTCTAATTCTATTAGTGTTTAAAACTGAATCATTATCTGTACACCCTGAAGGGCTCAAGTTTACCAACAACTGCATAAAGGACTAAATAAACTGAAAAATAGATTTGGGATGAAAACTAACTTAAATCAAGAAGCATTCTTCCTACATTAAACTCTTCAGAGGTTCACCTGCTTTACTCTTTGCTTTAAACCAAGGCAGTGAACAAAAGTAACATGACATTCCTGTTAGAGAGGCAGCTAGATGAAGACTGGGTGATCTCAGTCAGGATGCACCAGATGTTACAGAAAAACTCATGGACTGTGTATTCGGTTTAATCTGACTACGATAATTTGCTACTCTTCTTGTAATCCATTTTGACATAAAATTTAAAAAAAAGGAAACTGTTTATAAATCCATTACTCAGAAGCTGCCATGCAATACATTTTCATACATTAATCCTCATCATTTTGCTAACTGTCATGATTTTTTCTATTAAAGGAATAAAGCAAAAACATGTTTTCATAAATCACTGATAAAATATTTAGCACTTCCTATTGCTCCACTTTCAGAACTCCTCCTTCTTAAAAGCTTCTAGGGTCCAAATTTTTTTGAGAAAATGAACAAAAGAAAAATATATTAGAAATTTATGAAAGCCATTCACAGGCAGGCTGTCAGGACTAAAGGAGTTTTCTTCTGTAAGGATACTTGTTCCATTCAGATTTTGAAATGTATTTTCTTTGCAAGACAAAGACACAGATGGATTTTCAATTTTTAAAACTAAGATTAGGTCTAATTGCCTAATTTACTTTACCTATCCCTTAGAAAACTTAGCTGGAACTGCGGCATTTTATACAGTAACTCAGGATGTGTGGCTTGAAAGAAGCTATTGAAGTGCAGAAAAATTGATCAATCATTTGATTGTCGATTCACACATCAGTGAATCACAGGTAGAGCCATTTTAGTCTTATCGTTCCTATAAGAATGTTAGCAATTCAGGCCAATGAAGATCCATTGTGATAATAGAAGTAATAATGAAAGCTGGAGCTTAGACCATGCACTAGCATTCATGGCACTACATCATCTCCCCTTACTCACAATAAGATGAAATGAGAAGGTTATTAGAAACACATGAACAATAAAGCTACCGTAAAAACTACCTTCTATGGATCCAGGTTTCAATGGTGCAAGTGTGTTTCCTTCTTTCTAATTTCAACTCAGCTGAGGCCTTTTCCCATCTTCCCATTGCATTTCAGTCGACAGCAGAGGCAAAGCAACCAGCAAGACGTGTTTTCTTCATAGGTTATAGTTATGTGTTTCAGGAAATCAAATACACTGGATTATTTCTCCAAACAAAGGGGAAACACAAAGCTAACATTCAGAATTTGTCAGGTCTAACCAAAATATTTTCATTAAAAAAAACTGAATGGAAGAAGGAGCAGGTGAGTGTCCCTGGTTTTAAACACGGGCTCCCTTTCCAAAAACAGTAAGGAAGAGTAGGATGTGATGATATTGGTTCTTCAACTGCCTACTTAGGCAGGGGTGCTCCCCTAGAAGGTAACTGAAAAGTATCTATTTTGCAGAAAATTAAAAATGGATGATACAAACTTTTTACATATGTTTCCATGCATGACAAAAAGAGGAAAGGGCTCCCTAGTATTAGAAAAATTAAAAAACACCGGTTCTGGGTACTGGAAGAAACATTGAGTCACAGTTTCCAACTAAATGAACAGCAGTTATCGTTATTTAAACTACAGTTATTTAGAGTAACGATACTCCAACTACATGAATAATCAATTCCTAATGAGTGAAAACGGACAATCGGATTAATCAACTTCTTCCCCATTCAAAATCAACTAAGCTAATGTTTTCATTTGATATGCAGTTGCCAAATTTTTCTTTTTTTGGGGAAGGGGGAGCTCCATGCAGCTCCCTCTTCTGTGGTATCCAACATGAACCACCAGAACCAATGGAGATAAAAAATACAGGATTATGCCCATAATTCTACAACCTTGTGGCCAAGGCATTTACCTGAAAGGTTGCATACCTGAGGTCTAGTCCATGGCCAAACCACAACTCAGGGTAGATCCTGCCATTGTTTCATTATAGAAAAAAATGTCATTTTGCAGTGAATAAATAGAGCTATCCACCAATGAGCATGTTAAACCTTTATTTTTTTCTGTTTTTATAAATAATTGCAGTTCCTCATATGTCATGTAGCAGTCATAAATTGGGGAGGACAGAAACTCACACTCATTTTACAAAAGGACAAACATTATCTCCAAGGATGTAAAATACAGAAGAAAATCTGTAATTGAAAGCTTCTACTGCCTGTGCAAATTTATGTCACAGAGGAAAAGATTTGGACTTTCTACAAGTTAGAGTTAAAATTTTAATACCTAGGGTTTTTACTTTGATGATTGTGTCTTGATTCATCATCTTTTCTCTCTGTAAATAGCTTGTAAGCTAGAAATTTCTGTAAGCCTGTCAACTTTCTCAAATAAATCTTTTTTTTTATCTTATTGATTTGTTTTCCAGAAGTATTTTCCTTTCTTTCTAATGTTTTATTTATCTAACAGTGTTCACATTTTTATCCCTAGAAACCTTTTCATTTGTTTTTTGTTGCTGTTTATTTGTTTTTTTCCTTTAGTGTTTGTCTGCAGCAAAAAAACTTGCATTTCAATAGCAATACTTTATACGGCTGTACATCCCAAAGTGCTTTACATTTAATTACACACTCATAGCAGAGTGACTATGTGACAAATGTGGCCTTCGGGATCTCCAGAAAGGGGTAGGAAGGCAAGTCTTTCACAATCAGACCATTGTGCACACACATGTGGCACTTTTCTTGCAAATGAGCACCACTGCAGATTCGATAGGTGATGCACAAGAGATAGCTGTAAGGAAATGAAAACAAGAATGGAAAAAGACAGACACTCTTTGCTTTTCCAAATGAAGAAAAAATACCAGGCAGCTTCTGGAATTCAGTGTCTTATCCTAATTCACATGAAGAAATGTAGAATATTTCTTTTCACCCAAAATAACACAGAAAAAGACATGTAATAAAAGGCATGCATAGATACCTTGTATTTATTTTGTTCAGTTTATAGCATGTGATGTTTTATTTCTTTCCTCATCCTCTCATATGTGTTATTTTCTCCTGTGGAAGTTTGAAGAATAGTTTGCTGCTCATTAAATGATGAACAAGAAAGCAATCCATAAAATGTTTGCCGCAGAACAAAACAAGAAGTTATTTGGAAATCAAATTGTAATTTTAATAATAAAATTGTCTCATTTTAGCCTCATATCTCTTACTTAATGAACAAAATTAATGAGGAATGTAACTAAGATGCATCATTTTTTATGACTGCTGCAGAAATTTTCAGTGATTATGAAGTCAGTAAGAGGTGTCTTTGGTCATATAATACTTTTAGCAATCAGTTGTTCAATAATTTAAACAAATTATTTTAATTTCTCATCCTGGGAAATTCAACAGTCTAGCATGTATCAGCCAATTCACATTAGATGTGTAACGTAGCAGCTTTCATTTCTATAGTCAGGTTTTCTTTATAGCTGTTTTCTGAAATAACCGGACAAGAGAAAAATTTAATTTGAAACTGTTTAGTAAATACGAGTAATATTCATGTATTTGCCACAGACTGGTATTGTAGGATTATCATTCTCATTTCATAGGTAAGAAAGCCCTGGCTAAGGGGGATGGTTCATTTTCTTGGACAAACTGATGTAGAAAGTCTACAGCTATGCCTAGAATAAAATCCCAGTCCAGTGCTTTATCATTGAAACATTACTGTTTCTCAATGGTGGATTGCAAATGTTGTTGCAAAGCATAACAATGAAATTGTTACATCAGGCTAAATGAAATAAAATCTAGTTTCCCTATTCCATTATGTTTAAAGGTCACATATTCGCTAGTAACTATTCAAAACACACATTCACACCAAAAAAACATAGCTACTACTAACATCCTTAGCAGTGGGTTTTGGTTTGGTTTTCATTCCCACTTTTAAATAAAGCCAAGGAGGCAGGATCACAAAATTGCTTGTGCTTGACTGAATGTCACTATATTGAACAGAACAACAAAACACTGCACTGGGACCTAGTGTTCCTTCCCAAATATTTTGGCCTGTAGGAGAAGGCTGAGAAACACAAGCTCTTTTCACAGATGCTCCAGACTGAAAATGAACCCAAAACATCCAACCCACAACATCCCCTAGCTACACTACAATTGTGCTGGCATACAATAACGCAGAGTCACCACGTGCAGTGGAGGAGGTCGTGCCAGCAATGCACAGTCCTGTGCAGCACTTCCCTGGGTGCAACTCTGCACATGTGCTGCGGACTGTCCGCCACACACAATCCAGGGGCTAGCTCCACAGCACCTGCAGCATTGCGACACATGGTGCTGAGGCGCCTGTCACCAGCAAGTCCACAGCATCCTTCATCTATTTTTTGTGTATTATTACCTTGAGATAGCACTGAGGTAAGGCCACCTGCAATGGTAAGTATGCCTGGTCCCATGTATCACAGATGCCCAGCTGTATTGGATGTTGACTGCGAAGAGCTTCTATATATATCTAGATTTAGCTTCATGTCTCAATACTTCTTACAAACATGTCTTCAGCCTCTGAAAGCTGAGCAAACAAAACAGAGCAGGCAAAGTGTTATAAAAACAGTAAAGGCTATTTTCAAGCTAAAAAGCAACATCAGAATAGCTTTTTTAGTTCACAGCTGATGTCAAGTTTGTTCACTATTTTTAATATCATTCTCTGTTATTGGTGGTTTTGTTGGTTTTTTTTTAATATGACAGTCTTTTCTCCCACAATCCATCCTCAAACCCAATATGTGATGCCGTGTGCAACAGCTTTGCAGATGGGCTTCACTTTGGTTGATGTCTTCCAACCTTGCAGCAACCTGCCAATGTTGTACTAAGACAGTGAGAAAGAAAGGGTTTATAAGAATAGGATAGTAGGGGGTTAGTCTATATCCTTTAAGTCTGTTCTGCCTTTAAAAAGTTACATTTTTGACACAAAACATTGTTTGAGAAACCAAACATTACTTTCATGGGATAACATAGTTCTAAATACAGTTAACATCAAACACCAAGGCAGTTGTGAGCCAAGATGCTCACAGGTGGTGGGTCCTTTGAAAGTCTCTGTCTCCTCTCAGTGAGTGGAAACACTGATAAAATTTACATAGAACAAAGATGAAGAAGTGGTTATGGGACTCAGATTTATAATTTGCCTTCAGTTTTAAAGTTGAATTTGGGCTTACAATTGCATTCAGTGTGAATGGGATCCCACCACTGAGGACCATTCTTGAGGCTATTTTCCATCTTAGGGTGCTTCTAAACCAAAACTAAGCCCCTCCTTCAGTCATACCTTATAAATACCAACTTCCAGGGCACTGGGAGCCCAAAGCTAATGCCCTAGAGTTGGGAGCAAGGAATTTGGGGCAGCAGCTGGGAGCCATCTCTGAGCAGTAAAGGCCAATCACTAACCTGTAAGTCACCATCAGTAGTTAGTCAGTGGCTAACTGGAGATTTACCAGGTACTTTGGTCTCACCATCCAAATGAAGACACATTCTTCCTTTTCCCCTCCTACCCTTCCATGTGGCACCTCTCTGTGTCTTTCATGCAAGCAGACCCTCTCCTCTGACCTATGGCCCATATATATGGATTCAACATTTGCAGCTTCTGATTAATTTGACCCAACTGTTTGCTCTTCAGATAACTGTATTTCCCTCCTCTTTTTTCAACATAAACCATAATTTCTGCTTCATTTCATGTCCAGTTTATAGCTGCTCTTTTCTTCTTGCTATTTTTCCTGTCTACTCTCCTTACCCGTCTATTTGCCCGCCATGTGCAAACACACTTCAGAAACAGTTATCCAATGTCTTTTATCCTTAATTTTTTTTCTGATCAAGGCACAAAGCCAAAATACTACATTTAACAGACAGAGCAATATTTTACCAAGCTTTTACTTATGTACTAGAAGTCAATGCAGCACAAAAATTGCTCTGCTAAATGAATACAAGACAGAGTTTTCCTGGCTTGCTCTGGTATAAGGAAGCTGCAATGAAAAGAAGAAAGATTATATATTCCAAATCATCTTAGCTACCCTCTTTATCATTATTATTGCCTCCATTTTCTACTGCATTTTAGAGTATATTCTAAATGGAATATTAATATTAATTTCTTTCTTCTTCATGAGAGTTCAGATAATTTGGGATAATTAAAGGAGAGAGGATAGGAGAATCCATCGTGAGGTTATAAATCTCCAAGGAATGTGTTAGTTTTGCATTTTAGTTCTGCTGAAAAATGTAAATGCTTCAATTAGTGTAAAAATCAGAGGCTGCCTCTCTCATTAACAACGAGGCCTCTAACCTCTCACCTTGCCTATATCTGAATCAGAAGATTCTGAAATAGGAAAGTTGGCCCATTTTCCTAAACACTGAAATTGCTCTAAAAAAATTAACCAGAAAATATCTCCTTCCCCTCACCCTACTTTAAAGAGCTAATTAGTTTCCAGAAAAGGCTTATCCAGAGAAGCTGGTCTCCTGTTGCATGTGATGGGGAAGCTGGTGTGCTTGTGGATAGCATTACAATAGACTTGAAGTGAAGATAACAGGGCTGGGTGTCTGCAGTACTGGGATGAATCTCCTCAATCTAAATATTCCATGTCTCATAACAAACCTGTCAATAAGGGATGTGAGGGCAGTTTCACTGCTGTGCTATGCTATCCTACAGCTAACGCAGCCTGAAACCTCCTAAAGGCTGATTGAAATCGATTCATACAGAGGTGGAATGCTACAGATCTCTCTTCGCAGCCTTTATAAAGGGAGATTTAGTAGGAGATTTTTTATTTATTGAGAGATTCGTATTATACCAAGTTCAATACTCCTCCAGTCCACAGTTACCCAGAAAGGCACACTTAAACAAATGCCTGATGTATTCAGTGTGAATGGGACCAAATAAATCAGGGGAAAAGAATATAACTACTACCACACACATCCATTCTGCACACATTCATTTCTAATCTAGGGGCTGGGAGGTAAGGAGAAAAACACTGCCTGGACTGATGATTATATTTCCTCAGTGAATAAAGCCCACATGTGCAAAACAGTAATGCAAAATTACCTGCTCCCTTTGCATAAAGAAGGTTCATCTGCAATGATTTAATTAATTGAAGGATTAGCCTTCTGCTACCATTTTTGACCTGAGGTTTTTCTGCTAATTTTCCTTTTACTGGAGGATCTTCTAGGCAGTATGGCACAAGTAAGCTCATAGCATTGCAGCATTCCGGTATATTTTCAAGGCCATTAGTCCTGCTCACAACTTCTAATCCTTAATTTCTATCATGCATTATTCAGGTTAACATTTTATAAGGTTTGAACTGGTTCAGACAGGGGCCCAGTTGTCCAAATGCATTCAATGTTGACCCAGTTTGCATAGTGGAAGCTCTGTTTGCATAAAGGAATCAGTATGGAGAAAGGCCATATTATCTCCTTGTGCCACACCCTGCAACCATAATATTGCTTGATCACCCTTCAAATCCATTCTGAGTACTGCTACCAAAATTACCATCCTGATCCATCATTTCCTCTCCTCTGCTTGTTCTTGATACTGTCTGCAGTCACTCCATCGCATCCTATCTAGCTGACCCCAGCTCTGCTCCTCCAGTGATGTTAGTCTCAGTCATCCCATCTCCACACTATCCTCTTTGCTGATCTGTGATAAATTCCATAACAGTTTATTACTTCAAAATAATTTCTTAAACCTCTTCTACCATTTTGCCTTTAAATAATAAACAATCCATTGATACTGCTACAAGTACTTGAGCTGCCTCCTTTTTACCCTAAATTCTGTTCATCTCAGGTTTTCAAAATACTTTGTGTCATGGTACTAATGACTATGTAGGTTCTGTTTCAAAATTTTACAGGAAAATCACCATTCAAGAGCAGTGACCATAATGTACTTAGATCCAACATTCTCTCTGGAGCAGCAAAGGTAAAAAATCCACCACGATTGTGCTAAACTTTGGGCAATGGAAGTATATGAAAATGAGGAAACTTGTTAAAAAAGAAGCTAAAAGAGGTAGCTGAGAGAATGAAATCCTTACGGACAGCACAGGGACTACCAAAAAATATCCTACTGAAAGCAGAGCTTCAACACATGCTGTCTGTTAGGAAAAACTTGAGAATCAATAAAAAGAAGCAGGTGTGGTGGAGCAGTAAGCTAAAGATTTGAGAAGAAAAAGAGTTTATTAGAATGGAGAAGGCATCATTCAAAAAGCAGAAGCTGTATCCAAATGAAGAAAATAAAAAGGATCATAAACTCTGGCAGATTAAATGCAAAAATATAATTAGGCAGGCCAAAAAAAAGAGTTTGAGGAACAGTTGGCTGGAGCAATGAAAAGTGATACTAATTCCTCTTTCAGCACATCAGAGCAAAAAGCCTGCCAGGCAGTCTGTGGAGCCCACTGACAGCCAGGTTGAGTACCCAGAGAGGGCAAGGCTGTTGCAGAAAAGCAGAATGAATACTTGCATCACTGTTCTCTGTAGAAGCAGCTGAGAATATTTCCTCACTAGAAGCCTTTTTGGAAAGCAATGCTGCAGAGGATCCATCTGAAACATAAGTGACTGTGGAGAGGCTATCGTAACGTTAGCATAAGCACTAATGGATTGTCTGGACTGGATGGTATTTAGCCAAGAGTTCTGAGAAAACCCAAGGAGATAATAGCTGAATCACTAATAGGGGTATGTGATCTCCCACGTTAACTTTTTGGGCACCATGAACACTGAAGGCTAGCAAATGTGATGCCAGGGAGGATCCAGAGAGCTTCAGGCCTGCAGGCTAGTAACTCTAGTGCACAAATTTGTAAAAGGTAAAATAAAGGACAGACTTCACCTAAAATACACGTCTAAATGCAATCTACGTGGAAGACCCAATGTCAGTTCTGTAGCAGGAAATTCTGCCTTGTAAAATCCATCAGAGTTTTTTGAAGTTAGCAAGCATATGGGTCAGGTGAGCCAGTCAAGCGAAGTACAAGTGGATTTTCAAAATGCTTTTGACAAAGTCTCCCATGAGTGATTTCTAAAGAAACATAGCAGCCATGGGATAAGAGGGAAGGACCTGGTAGGAATGGGTAATTGGCCAAAAGACATGAAACGGAAGGTCTGTCCTTGCAACAGAAAAAAACACCCCTCCGAGTGAAATCAAATGACAGACTCTGAGATGACAGTCACCATTTGGGAGTGGGAGCTTGAGCTTACGACAGACAGCTCCACAGAAGCATCAGCTCAGTGCTCAACAGCAGTCAAAAAAACAACTCGAATGCCAGGAATAAAAAGCAAAACAAAAACATAATTATAACTCTGTTCATCTGCAGCTTGCATATTTTTTCAGTTAGGGTCCCCTCATCTCAAAAAAGGACACATTTGAGGTGGAAAAAGCTCAGAGAAAGATCAACTGTGATAAACTATGGCATGGTTTGTAGAGTTCTGAAAACTCATGAATGATGTGGAGTGAGTGGTTAGGAAATGACTGTTTACTGTCTATCCACTGCAAAAAGCAGAGTGTGTCAAATGAAGCTTATAAAAGCTAGACTTCAAGCAAACAAAAAGAGTTGGCCCTCACAGAAGAAGTATCTGTACCACTTGGCACATCTTGTTCAACATCTAAACTGTCTGTTATCCTGGAGGAGCAACTTCATGTTGTTCTGTAGCTACCTCTTCAGGTCCAGAGTCCTTGAGCTGGACTTTTTGGAGCTATTGGTACAAATAATTAACCATATACATTCAGCCTACCTTATGAATATGTTGATTACAGACTTAGAGGTCAGTTCATAATAGGGAACTTCACTTGAGCAAAGCTCTAGACCAATTCATAGCTTCCAGTTCCCTCTTTGCATGAATTCAAAGTCATCATAACACTATCAGTCTTCAGGAAGTTGTCTCAGTTTAGACCAGGAATGGCCAAGGGTAGAAACAAATGCTAAGAAGACAAGCTATAAATTCTTGTATTGCACGCAATGCACACATCAAAGACTGAACTGTGAACATGAAGAACAGGCATGTGTAGTAAGAGCATTTGTACATTGCTTAAGGCAGCCATTTTCAGGGTGCTTGCTTGGAGAGAGCTTTCTGCTTTCATCCTGTCCACAGACTACTTGCTTTATGTCTTGGTTTTGCATTATCCTCTGCATTCCAATTTCTTGTATCATCTTTCTGTTATGGAAGGTGATGTAGAAAGTCTTTTCCTCTGCTGGTTATGATCCAAAACAACTGAAAGAGGGAATCCGATCTAGATACAATCCCTGCCTAGAAGAGATGATTGACTTTCCTTGACTCAGAGCTAATAAGAGAAGTTAAACATTACCAGGTGCCCCATGGGACTGCATTTTTGTTGAAGACTGGGAGAACTCTCAAAAAAAGAGGGAAAATGTCCTCTCACATCCACTGACGCAGATCCAGACTTGTACCACTGATGTCACGCCACAGTTTACACTGATGCAGGCTTCAGTCTTGGGAGCCAGTTCTGACTGATGCACCTTCACTGTAAAGTGGGCGATACCTAGGACTGTCAGATAGTTTTCACTACATTTACACAGAAGCAGATGAGACCAAGATTAGGTGACAATTCCAGGCCTAAACCTAGTGAGGTACATAAGCAGAGGCTGGTTTTATCAGCAACACAAAACATGTCAGGTCTGTTAAAGCAAAATCAAATTTTCTTTTGCAGTTCAACTAGGCCTCATATATCTGAGACAGCATAACGAAGAGATTTCCCAGCAATGGTGCTTTCCTGATGAATGAAAAACAGTTCAGTGTCTACTGGTTCATATAGTTGCATTCTTCAACACATTAAAAATTATACAAGTTTTACATTAATTATATTAAAAATGGTATGCAATGGATTACTCCTTTCCTTCCCTAATAATTCAGGTATACAAGCAAGATCAAAAGCCGTAGTTTGACTGAAATGATCATACCATTTGTTTCTGTTGAATTTCCTATACAATATTAGTGAAGACAGATGATTTTTCATTGTTTGAATAGAAAACTGTTTTACACCTCTCTCAAATTTCCTTAGTATCTGAGCTCCATATGAGCACAGGATTTTATTAGGATATGTCAGTTCACCGTAGCTACTCTACTAAAGAGAGCTCCACCATAAGAGTTTCAAGTTTACAAAGAAAAATAAAATAGCAGGTGTTAATACCAAAGAAGAAAATTGGGACAGAAAATTAAGGTTATTAGGGAAGCTGAGAATTATAAAAGGGCCAACAGGGAGCGATTTCAGAAATCACAGTGTAGCAGCAGGGCAAATAAACAAAGAAGCCTGCAACTGAAGTCATCAAACTAGAAAATATTCTAGCAAAGTAATAAAATGATAGGCTCCAAATGGAGCCTGGTTACCTAACCCCTGTATTCTTTCCCTTTTGGCTCATAATACACAGCCAACCTCACCTCCTCGCAGTGCTGAGCCATGGACCTACACATAGATAGAAAAACAGAGTTGCTCCAGATGTCTTCAGTTCTTGGGACTCAACTGAGGTTTTGACACAAAACTTGTCTATCTGGCAGCACATGACTGTGTGAACTGTGAAGTGATACAGGGTCCTATTCATAAGCTTTTCTCTTACCTGAGGGTGCAGTGGCTGACACCTTAACATGAGCCAGATTTTGCACTTAGCCCTGTCCAGCATGGGGGCAGCCATGCCCGCCTGCAGAACTGGCAAATGACACACTTTTGCCTTCACTTTCCTCACTGTTGCCTGACACATTTGCAGGCAGGGAACATCAAGACCCCAGAAAAATTGCTCTTCCCACTGTCTTGGTACTAGCTGCACGTGTAAGTTGTACAGCATAGGGCAGGGACACTGTCAGGACCCACTTCTCAGAAGGGCTGTAACAGGGCAAGTGATCTACTTAGAGAGCGAGGGAGAGAGAAGATGTCCCACAGACGTGGCATGCAAAGAACTATGCCAGGTGTTGCCTGCCCACAGAGGCTGTGGCCACAACAAAAGTACCTGGCATTATAAGTATTTAAAACAAAATGGAAACTAAAACAGTTTGTATGAACCCAGTGCATAAGATGAACTCTGCTGAGTAGCATAAATTAAAGTCAGAGGTACTGGGCAGCAGGAAGAGCCAAACATCAGCATCTCACCAAAAAAACAACCTGCATTACAGCCTCTAGGCTGTAAGTCAGCCCTGCTGAAGCAGACATTGATGTAGATTTTAAGGCTAGCAAGAACTGCTGCAATAATCACGTAGCCTGACCTTCTGTGTAACACAAACCATAGGATTTTATCCAGCACTTCCTGCAGCGGTAACACCTACTCTTCCCTCTGCAGGGGAGGCTCCTTACAACCCCCTTTCAAATGAACTCTCGGCAGGACTCTGAGAGGAATGGACAGATATTAGACAAAAATGTATTTGTTTGCTTTTCCAAAAGGAGCAGCCAAGAAAGCAGTTGCTAATCGCTAGTGTAGGACTGCATCGCTGGTACCCAGTGGGCATTAGGCAGTCAGGCTCCAGCTGAGCGGCGAAACCAGGGCAGCAGTCACACTGCGCTGCAGCAGGACTACAGCTCTTTCCTACTTCGCTGACATTCATGTTGCCTTCCTCTCACCCACTGAGTATTATCATCACAGAGGCTGGAGTTTGAATGTGTTTAATGCTTTCTTAGCCACAGATCATTAGTAACCAATTCCACTTTCCACTAAGTCCCAATTGTTTTTATACAATACAGGACTCATTTTTTTCTCTCCCCTCCCCTCTTCTTTCTTCCTCCTCTTTCCAATTTTCTTGTGGTAAAACAGTCCTGCCTGAAAGCAATAAGCTCCTTTCAGAACTTAAAGCCCTAATGGCAGGCATTTGGAAAAGAAGCTTTAAAGGCACCATTATTCCTCACTTTGGCTTCACTGCTGGCTTGCTGTCCACATGCATAATGCCGAGCTTTTTCCCACAAAAGTAGCGGTCCTCAGATAGCCATGACTCCACATTAACTGCTCAGTTTTATTTATTCCGGGAGGAAACTAGAAAAGGGACAATTCTCAGGACATTTGGGACACTACCACGAAGTCAGAGAGCACTCAGCTAGGTATGGGAGGAATATAAATGAAGCAATGACTTAGGTAACTGTACCCACCAGGAACAGCTATTCATGCTTTTTGGATATTCCCACTCCACCCATGATGTCCTCTCCTTCTCAACCAAAGCTTTTCTGGTTCACAAACCCACTTTCCACAGCTCTGCATCTCAGTGTTCATGCGAGGCCTGAAACAAGATTGCAGCTTGTCATTGCTTTTCCCATTTCTGTGGGGCTGTAGTGTCCAGAGCAGGAAAAGCCAAGGATCCTCTCTCACCACTGTTACTTGCTCTCTGTGCAAGCTCCAGCTGTCTATCAGCTACTGACTGGCAGCTGTGAGAAAGTGGTCTGCACTCATGGCAGGTGGGCTGCTGGCTGGGCTATGTAGCATCTCTCAGTAAATTGCTGGAGAACAGCAGGACATCACTGCCCAGGGGGAACCTGCTCCTGCCCAGGGCCTGCCAAACTAATGGGCCATCAGCTTTTGCCTGCAGGACACACGTTTGGATGTCTCCAATCCACAGAAATACAGATTGGACTTGCGTCTCACTCTGTGGCTGTGACAGGCAGCATGGAACCCAGGGGCAAAGAAACCTAGGAGATTACCCAGACAGTGAGCCCCACTTCCATTGCTGTACTAGAAAGAGTAAAGAGCAAATGACAGGGTTCACCCATCCCTGGAGGGACAGTGCAAAGTATTTTACCATAGGTGAAGCTTTCAGGTTGCCAGTCCGAGGCAGACACAGGACTCCACCATACCTCACCGCTGTCCAGCGGGCACTTTAGGATACACGCAGTGCCTGCTGTCCACAGCAACATTCTTCCACTGGGATTGCATGGGCAGAGTAAGCAGATGTTGCCTCCTCCACAGCCGGTGCACTGGGGTACCAGTCAGTGCCAGCCCAGCCTCCTGTAGTGCCATGCAGGCCATGACCTGCCACCAGCGAGGAACCACCACACATTTGCTGCTGTTAGCCCTCCGTAGGGACAACCCTCCAAAGGGCATGGAGGAGAAAAAAAAGAGAGAAAAGTCTCTAACCCCACTACAGCTAAATGTCAGTGCCCATCCTCATGCTTTGTGCATGTTCCCAAGCCTGCAATGCAGAGCCTCTCATGCCTTAAATCCAGCATAACCCACCAGAAAACAGGTGGTGGACCATTGCAGTGAGGCCTTAGTAGCTGTTTGACAGGCAATCCATCCTTGCAAGAAAGAAACTGTGCAAGTGAATAAATACATCCACGCCTTGGCAATCAGCAAGGCAGGGCGTGCTGCGCCTGGGGAGGGCTCGGCTGTTTGTCTTATGGAGAGCGGGGGGATGCTCCCCCTCCCCAGCCCAGAAGCACCCCGGCGCATGGTTATTGTCCATCCCCCAGCCGCCGCGCTCTGCCTTTCCCATAAACAGCGATCTTTGTGTGCGGAGGGAGCGGGGCTCCTCGTAGCCCTCGCACAGCTGCCGGGCACAGCTCAGGGAGGAGAGCCGCAGGGCGGCGGGGGGAGCAGCGGACAGCCCCCTCCAGCTGCCAGAAGGATGGGGCAAGAGGCGGTCAGGAGCACAGGGGTCTGGTGGAGGCACGTGGCCCAAATCCTGCCCACCTGCTGGGGCATGACGCCAGCTGCAGCCCAACAAGGGCCCTATTAATCTTGCCCATGCGGTGGGTTTCTCTGCCTCCGTACACCCGACTGAGGAGATCTCACCGAGAAATTTTCATCCATGGTTTGCTAAGGGTTTCTTCCCAAAGACTCATGATTTAATTGCTGTTATTATCTTCATAAAGCGGTCCAGAGTATTTTTCCAGTGGTTATTTAAAGCTTATCTAAAAGATACTGATAGCAGTAGAACGCCTGGTGAAAACTGCAGTCCTGGTATGCCAGTAGCAGAGTGTGGTAAAAATAATAGGTCTCTTAAATCAATCATCATCTTTCTCTAATTTATAGTATTGTTGTATTTTTGGATTCATGCACGGCATGTACAGCACATCATTACAAAAGAAATGCAGTTAGAAGCTATATAAACAGACAACTGCAGACCAAGTTACTGTCAGTCTCCCGTGGAAAAAAAAGATACTTTGCAAAGAATAAAAATCACACATTATAATTTTTAAAAAGATCCACTGATGAGAAACCTTGTTGTAGAAAGCAAGCTCTCCAAAACATGTCCCTAAAACATTGCACACGCGGATGAAAAATTGTTTAAAAATCTCTCAATCAGTAACAGCTTCAAAAATAACAGCAAGAATAATATGAAAGTTTGGTGAAAACAAACAACTGTACAGGATATCATTAGGTATATAGTCTATATGTATTTTTCCTATCCTCACTGGGGGTAGAGGGAAAAGCTGGAAGCACAGAAGAAGTGATGACATGTGTTTTAAAAAGATGGAAGATTTTTTTTTTTCATGCAAATCGCTTGTTTCAATATATCGCTAATGACTTATGCATAAAGGCTCAGAAATCTATGGGAGGAGATGAGACATGTCTCAGAAACAGATATAAGCAAATAATTCACTACAGGATAGTTTTCTCTTTAAACCAACTCTGGGTTTTTTATTTAAAGGAATTATCTGCAAACAGGTCATTCTCACTATGAATTTATTCCTATGTTCCTAACTGACTCATAGATTGTGAAAACAAATTTTAGACAATGAGTTTACAAACTATTAGCTTCGCTACTGTGAGTTGCCAATCACTTGGCATTAAAAATCATATGTATTATTTCTACTTGGTAATTCATTCCCCGATTTGCAAAGTAAAAAAGGTATCTACCAGAGACTTGAATCTCTCAGGATCACTATGGATAAAGATAACGGATAAGAAAAGTTGAGGAATTAAAAATGTCACTTCATGTCTTTTTACATCCTCCTTCCACACAATCACCACAGTCCCTTGTCACTCAGCCCATTACCCACAGTCTGATCCCCAAGAGGTACATTCCATCATAACTCCTCCAGGAAGAAGAGGCACATCACATTTATGGACTAGTGGGTTTTACATCTCTTTTTCCCCTCATGTTCTTCCCAAGCCATTTGCATTGGTGAGCACCACGGATGCAACCTAACTCTGCTCTGGTGTGTTTAATTACCTAAGTTCCTGTGCCAGAGCTCTGGAAGGACATTGGGAGACCCCTCTCTACCCATCCCGCACCATGCAGCGCCACAGACCGCTTCACACATTTGTTTGTGAACAACATGAACTGACCTTGATGATCTCCCACTTCCACCATCTACCATCTCCAGAAATCCCCTTTAGTAATTGGTTTTGTGACTGCCTGAGTTCCCTTTTACTCTTAAATAAGCTTGAGAAAGGAGCTGTTGAACATAAGAGACAAGGCTACACAGAGCTCCTCCAAAGACAGGCAATTCTCTGGGCTGCAAGACTGCTGGGAGAGGGCCATGGCCCCTTCCCCTGCTTTTTCTGTGTATCAGACAAGGAATGGTGAAGAAGAAGGAGAAGGTGGCGAAGGTGGAGAAGAAGATGGCAGTGTGTGGAGTTGCAGCCACAGCTGATGTCTTTATTTTTAGGATCCGCTGCACCATTTTCAGGATCCACCATGACCCCTCTTCAATGGCTTCTGGAGCTGTAGTCCAGGCTTTCTGAGGCTTTCCCTTTGGTTTCCTGAGCCAGTGCTACCCAGCTTAGCTCGGGCCTTTTTTTTTAACCTTGTTTTTTGCTGACCTTACTGTGATTTGTCTCCATACCCTCTTCTATAGGAATTCAATGTTGCCTATACTTCTGTGAACCCTGCAAAAGAACTGGTGAAGGGTGACTCAACTGCCTGAGATTAAATACTTTGATATAGTTACTCTAGTGAGAGGTGTTGCTGTAATATCTGGTTACAGAAGCAAATATCACAGAAACATTTTTCCCCGTGGAGTCGTTTCAATACCCTGGAAAATCCTCTGAAGCCAGGTAAATGCATATGCAACAAAACTCAGAGAGACCTATATTGTGAGAGCATCAAATCTGGGCTGGTTACAATCTCCATCTTACCCCAGAATCATTCTTCATGCAGAGTCCCCAATGCTTTGTCCTTGCAATGGAGTATGCTAAGGAAATGAACTAGGAAGCAAGAAAAGAGGTGATATTAACTGTTACAAGAGCCCACACATCACCATCCTTTGTGAAGGAAGGCAAATATACCCCACAATAACATTGGTAAGTGAGTGGAAAGCTCACTGATCTCAGACAGACACATGGCATCCCTCCTTGAAGAGAGACTCGGGATTTAACACCACCATTACATCAAGAAAAGAGTTCTCCCTACCAAGAAATACATTCTTCTTCTAGTGCAATGACACAATTAGGTAATTTCCTTCTCTTTCCCTACAAATTGAATCTCTCAATAGCTCAATTTCTGCAAGTGCCATTGTTTTCTCAGGCACGTCGAAAGTCATTTTGCTGAGCTCCGTACTCTCTGCGTACCCAAGCATCTCCAGCACCTGAGCATTCAACGCTACAGCTATTTCTTGAGTAGTGTTTGGACATGTTTCAAGTTGACATTTCAGATTGCATAACTCCTGGCACAGCACTGCGAAGATGTCTCCTCCCATTGCATCAGAGGGTGACCCACTGTGGCAAAGGCTATTACTTCCTTTGAGACTATCAAGTCTGCAGTGCCTCATCAAATTATACAGATTCCAAGGGGAGAAAAAGTAACCTCTGCATGCTCCAGGCTCTGAACTTTTCAGCACAACACATCTGGAGAGCCTTCATCTACATATGCGACTATAATGCCACATCTCCTTGGCGAACACTGCGTGCATTGAATTCTGCTAACATAGGATGACAGACAAGTAACAATAGGAGCTACGTTGACTCGGTGCTTGTCTCATCCTAAAAAAAAATACTGTGTGATGGACTAACCACAGCTGCATGCTTACAAAGAGAAGTCTGTGGCTTCTAAGCAGAGCAGCTGAGAAGTTAAAAAAAAAATAAAATAAAAAAATCTCAGCTTCCACCTCCCCACTCATTTCCAAACACACATGTCAGATCTGAGGCCAAAATCCGATGACTAAAGAAGCCACATAACTAAGAGTGACCTGTTTTTTGGGAGGTACTGAGCACTTGCATTGCCAAGGGACTTTACTGCTTCAAAACTGTGTTTCTTGGGGAACACAGAGGTTCAGTTCCTCTGAAAATTGGGTACATTTGAGCAGGTGCCTTAACATTAGAGGTTTTAATGGCTCAGTCTCTTAATTTGTTCTTCTGGAAACAGTTTAATTTGAAAGTATAGACAAATGAATACTGAATAAAAAATAATTTAAAAAAATTGAACATTGAATGTCTGGTTTCTGTAGCATTAACCACACTGGGTACCACTGGGGGGGCGGGTATGCAGTATGGAGGGGGGAGCAGCAGGCTGTGCAGTGTCAGAACAGCTTTCCCAGACCATGTGCTACAATGGGCAGTACTAGTAGAGAGGGCAAGAGATGGCTGGTCCCACTCGACTCTCAGAAACCCTTTCTGAGCAGTACCCTCACTTCTCCAGGTAGCTCACTGATAGGAGATGGCAGCTTTTTCAAGCCAGGGCTGAACATCCAGAAGCCCAGGGATGCAAACGAGCAAACCTCCAGTGGGCTCTGGAGGCAGAAAGAAGATGATGCTGAACCCAAAGGGTAAATTCCAGTCATTTACCTTCTTTTCCTCCTGTCTGCATGTTGCTTGTGACTAAGGTGGCAGGAATGGACTAATGCTTGCCTTCAAGGGATTTGAAGAGAGTTCTTAACTGTTTAAAGAAAGCTTAAAAAAAATTGTAATTCTTAAGCGACTTTCCAAGGGTGGTCACTGAAGGTTACACAGGGCTAGACTCAAAGTTGTATAATCCTGTTTTTCAAATGTCAGCAGGAAAAAAGTGAAATTCTCCATTTGGCTTTCTCCAACCCCTGAGCAATCTGATGCAGCACAAATCAATATGTTCTTGAGACAGCGTTCCATGGAAAATGTAAATCGTAATGTTATCTGATATTTGGGTTGTACAAACTCAAGCAAATTGCAGAAACTATAATCCCAGGCTGTGAATCACTGCTGCGGATCTAATCGCTACCACTCTTTTCTGTCCATCAGCTCTGCCATTTGCAAAGCAGTAGAAGTATGGATTACACGACTTGCACTTTTCACCACTAGCATGCCCTGATGGTAAGAAACTGTAGTGTGACCAAACAGCTAATCAGAAGCAAACCCTGGAAGCTAATTTCTCTCACCTGTGTACAGATATCCTTACCTCTCCAATGAGAGCAGGTTTGGGAGTTCACAGCCAGCACACATCTACCTTTTACTTTTTAAAGCAGAAACCATCACAGGGGAGCAGACTGCTTAGGAGCTGTGATTAGAAGGAAGCTCGCTAACGCAACAAATGGTCGAGCAGACAACACAAACCAACAGATGCCAAACTATTTGAAGCTCGATACAGAACAAAAGGCCTGCCTCCTCAAATAAGGGCCAGGGCTGCAGAGCCCAGACAGAAACACATACCAGCTGGCCAGCCATGCAGAATGAAATCCCCCAAAGACCAATTTCATCATAAGCAGCAGCTGACCAATCATGATTGACAGGATGGCTGACAAAAAGGTTCGTTCCTTGGGTTCCTCCCTCCCTCGGTCTCAGTCAACATGAGCTACCACTTCTGTCATGAGAGCCTGTAGTACATGTTTGCATGGCACAAACTCACGTTCATGGGGAGTTAAACCTATTTTTTGGCATAGTCTGCCACGAGGCAAGAAGAAATTCCCATTTCAAGCTGGCAGAAACCAGTGAAGACAAAATCTCTGCATCCCAAAACATGCCCTGAGGAAGTCTTTAGCTGCTTAGGGAACATGGGTAGGTCTGCCCTGCTTCTGCTGGGATCGAGCAGTGCTTTGACACACAGCCATTACCCCAGAGTGATAAATGCATCTGGCACCACATGCCTGCATTACTATCTTCATCACTGCTGCCACAATTTTAGGCCCTACATTTGTCAGCAGAGATGCAGGCCTGGATGGTCATGCCTGTACTTTATTAGTGCCTTCATGAGCCTTTCTAAGCAGATCACTGTAGGCATTATACTGGTTCAAAGAGGAAAGTCTCACAGCCAATGCACGATATGAGACAGGAATGCAGAAGGTCCTGGGAAGAAAGGAAAGCCACAGAGTCAGAGAGGACTTTCTTGTAAGCTGTGGACTTTGAACAGGAATGCAATGAAATCCTCTGATGTGCACACTGCTTCAAACCCACCCAAAGTCCTTGTGAAGCAAGTGACCGGATAAACCAGCTTACAGGAAGGTGAATACAAGAGGGGAGGATGTCTGAGAGAGACATGCGAGTAAGGGAAGGACTGTTAGCTGGAAAGTTTGCTTCTATATAATGGCTCTAATAAAATTAGTAGAGTCACCCAAAGACCTCCCAGAAAACAGACATTTCAGCATCTGCATGTTTTTTGGTTTGCCTATGTGCTGTGTATAGCTCCATGTTTACATACAACCCATCCACTCTTCTCCTCAGAAGTCCCACACATTTTAAATGGTTCTGTAATTATATTTCTTCAGAGTAGCAGACAGTTTAAAAAACAGTATCAGACAAGCCAAGGGAACAAACTCTTCTTGGACCGTTTCCCATCCCTGTTATTTTCATTAAAAAACAGGGAGAGCGTTGGTGCACCAAGACTATGTCTGTTTGCACTATGTGCCTGACTCAGGAAACAAGCAGTTTGTTATTATGGTTATTTCTAGCAATTCAGGCCATTACTGCTCTGAAACATAAAGCAATTCCTATTTCACCTCAAGTACTAGTCTACAGGTTCAAAATGTGTGTGCTAAGTCTTAATCTACAGGGTGTCCCACCTGACTGACTAGGAAATAAATCCAAACAGAGCACAGCAAAAAATTACAATAAGTTGCCTGCATCACTTCAGGCCATATTAATCAAGTGATGGCTTATGAGTGCTGCATACTGAAAACACACAGAAGCTGGGTATTGTGAATTCTAAGCCACTGCCCATCATCTCCCTTTGCTCCAAGTTCCTTAAAAAGGCCAGATCCTTGGCTGCTGTCAATTAGCAGTCTCAGTCAAGCTGATGCTGAATTAAACAGACTGAAGATGTGTGCCCTGACTCAAGCAGAACAATCTCTCCCCCACAATTACGGTGGAGAAGCTCATCTTTGTTTAAACATTCAGTTTTACAAAGGCTTTAAAATCCACATGCTCACAAAGACTGGGAATTTTGTTGGCGTCAGTCTAGGTTGCATACACCAGATTTGGGGGCATTTATGTAAGTGGCTCCTAAGAAGACTGTATGACAAATGAGGGGGGAGAGGGCAGTTAGTGGCCACAAATTGTGGTTACAGTTCTTGTCTTGCCCACCATATTTGGGTCTTAATCGCTTAACGCACCCATAAGCTGCTCTATGGCATCCATTAATTTTTAAGAAATAAAATGGGAAGCAGTATCCTTAAAATCAGCATTTTTAAAATATGGGATGTTCCCACCCCACTGCTGCAGCACTTCTCCTCTGTGCAGCTCCCCATTTATCATTCATGTACCCGCTCTTCCCTGTTGCCACCTTATAATTACCTCTGCTTGCAGGGCAAGGCAGCAGCTGTAAGACAATCAAGGAAGCTGTAAAGAAAAGGGTAAGGTGGGACTGTTTTCCATATTTCAGGCTAGAAATCTACATGATTTATTGAAAATATACCAGGGAAGTTAGTAAGTCTGTCCTTTACCCCAGGAGGCAGGATTTCAGGCTAAAATATGGGAAACTCCACATTAAATGAGAAGCCTGCCAACCCTAGGAGCTCACCCATAAAGTGGATTACTCTGTGCAGTCACAGAGGTTTTCTAGACTACTCATTTTCACATGAGCTGATAGCTCAAGGGGATGTTCAGACAGTGCTCGATGCCTTTGAACCTGACCTACAACCAGCCAACGTCAGTTCAAACCTGACCGTTGGCAGAAAACGGGGGGAGGGAAAGGAAAGAGGAGCGAGGCATGTTGTCATGGTCTGCCTCTGTCAAAGGAGTTTGTAGTTTGAGAGAAATCAAACCAGCAGAGCAGAAAGCTCAGATAGCACTGAAGCTGAAGAAATAGCATGTGTGCCAGGGAGGTGGGGGGAAGTTCAGAGCTGTGCGGGGAGGCAGAGGAGGTGTAGGGATGGGGCAGTGGGGTGGCAGGGGAGGAGAAGAGGGACAGAGCACAGCTGTGCTCCCAGCCCTACCAAGGTCCAAGGCAAGGGAGTGAATGCCTCTCTCTTCTCCCTGCCCCTTCCCCGTTCTCAACAGCACCTGGGCTACCCTTGCCCTGCGCCCCATCTAGTGAGGGTGGCGACTCTGTCACTCCTCACAGGAGCCAGCACTAGGAAAGTCCTTTCCAGCTTCCTGGGAGACTCTGCAAAACACAGAATGTGAGACTGAAAATGCACCAGGTGGGTGCTTATCGCAGTGTCCCAAACACTGGTAATGGGCTGGGAAGGGAAGCACCACTGAATGAGACAAAGGCAGGAGTTCACAACCCTCACTTCTTCTGTGTCTCTGCAGAAGGTATTTTCATTCAGCAGAGTACACCTCATGGAGATGAGCAGGCTACTTCACACTTCTTCAAAAATTTCATTCTGCTTAAAGGTCAAGAGTCCAAAATCCACACACTCAACTGGATTTACTTGAAACTAATAGCGCAACATAAATTTGCCATCCAAATACATAAACTTGCCATCACCCGAGTGATTTACAAAATGCATCCTAAAAAAATAAAAGAAATAGTCTCCCTGGAGATTGAAAGATTGTTGCTGGGGGGTTTGGATTCAAACTGTGGCTCCAGTCAAAACACACAGGAACTCAGTCCCACAACATCCATCATGGCTGGTGCGTGGCGCTTGTCACCTCCTCGGCAGGCAATGCGGAGCAGGGAGCTTGGCAAAGGCTTCAGCTCTACAAGGAGGATCGAATCTCACACTGGGATGGAGCAGCCCTAGCAGGGTGCCCACTGGGCTGCTCTAGTTGCTTCCCCATGTCAGCTGGAGGCTGGGGTCTTGTTTGAATAAGAAGACCTAGCTGACTATCAGTCTCAGAATTGGGGGCGGTGGGGCTAGCACACAGGAGTCATTCTTCACCCTACCCTGTGCATGTGCTGGGGACTCGAACGGTCCTGCTCCACTTTCTGCTGTGCTCAGAGATGGTCTGAGGGACAGCAAGAGAAACCAAGCTGAAAACCAAGAAGCCAGGCAATGCACATTAAAGACACAGTCCCCCCGCTCTTCCCCAGTGGGACAGGGAACAGACTGGAGCGGGTCGCTGGGCTTGCAAGGAGGGAATGTGATAAAGAAAGCTTGGCTGAAACTGGGGCAAGGGGATTTCACAGATGGGTGACATACAAGGAATGCAAGATCCATTTATATGTGCAGTTAAATAACCCCGTAAGCATGCAGAACTCTAGCAGGCGGCTGTCTTTGATGCATATATAGCAATAGGTGCCAGCTGACAAGGAGTTATGGGCTCCTAAAATACTCACAGATTAAGAAGACAGGAAAGGAGGTGAGCTGGAAGTCATAGCCAACAGATATACATGACAGCAGGTTGGAGAAGGAAGATTTACATGTTTAATGTGCGTTTGTTACATGGCTGTCACATTAAGATTTATGGAGCTAGACCTGCTTGATGGTTTCACCTCTCTCCACACAACAGAGGACAAGATCTCAGCACTTACCACAGTGTGACCAAGAGTGGGGAAGAAGCACACAGCCAGCCGTAGCAATGTTTCAGCTGCTCCTGTAGCTAAAGTGGCACAAAAGAAACTCACTTCCAATTAAAGTGTTTCTCTTCTGTTAAAAGGCAAAGAAACTGGATGAAGACTACTCACACATCATAAAGTTGTTTACAGCCAAGATGACCTTCCTACCTTGTTTAGTTTAGGGTCAATTTGAAATAGCAGTCTAAAAGGGAAACTTTCCATAACCTATTGCCAGTTACTTGAATCAGTGATTTCCAAAATGTGGGCCACAGACAGCTGGTTGGTCACATGTGGCTGGCACTCGTCCTTTCTCATTGCTACTTCAGCCTGAGCACCGCTAAAAATATACTAAATGGTTTCCTAATATTGCATTCTCATGTGATCACTAGCTAGTGTTGAAATGGGGATGTAAGAAAATCGAAGATGTGAGAGGTGAAAGAGTGGTGCTCCACGTCAGGAGATGGTAAAGGGAGGCATGGATCACTTCAGGGGAACGTGAGCTGCAGAATCAGACTGCCACTTAAGAAAGAAAATAGATATGCAAAGCAATTGGATGTACTGGGAAATGATATCATTTCAGTTAAAGCTGTTGAGAAGTATGTAGATTGTTTTTATGTTTTTTTACATTTTCTTCTGTATCTGTAACCTCATTTTTTCCTGGGCCTACAAACACTGTACCAAGGAGTGTGACTCTGCTCACCTAACACAGGGAGGCCTGGGCCGCAGGGCGTGCTGTCAGACACCCAGTGGTAGAGATGTAACTTCAGGGTATGCAACTCTTGACAGACTAGTTGATAAACATCTGTGCCGTCTGAGCAACACACCATTTTGCCATTTGGGCACCTGAGGTTGTGCCAGGCCGTTGCAGAGCAAGCTGCATTTTGCGTGTAGGCAAAACTGTCCACCAGCCTGCCAGTGCCCCAGACCTGCAGACCATTGCATGACCCAAAGATTTCTGACTCCTCCTGACCACATGCTGTGCGCCTACTGTGCCGTGGGTGGGGTGCAAAGCCGTGCAGCGGTCTCAAGAAGCATCTGGATCAAGACAGATCTTTAGGGCTTTCAGCAAAAAATGGGAAAAGAGGCCTGAGCAGTTTTTCTGACAGCATAAGGGATTCCAAGGGGCAGGAGGGGGCATATGGGGGTGTGTAAATCTGTTAAAATAAGTTTAGAAAAAGGACATGAACCAGTCAGGCCTCAGTTTATGTTCCCCATGTGTCACTTACATTTGTTCTCCTTGACAAAAATGGGTGGCACTGCTCTGAAGCCCCAGGGAGCCCAGAGCCTTACTGAGGCAGTTTATTTGGAGCACTATGCCGAAACACAGGGTGTAATGCCCTGCAGATCCCTGATGGCAGATTCCAGACAGGCCAGGATCCTTGGGAAGGCTGCGCGGTGATATCACCCACCTCCACATCGGGAGGGATCTGGGAACCAGTTCCAAGAAGATCCAGGACTGCAGGCAGGACAAATAAAGCTCTCACATGCTTTTCAGCCAGGCAGCTGCATGTAGTTCAGCAGGAAACTCTTTGTACTACGTGACCAGGTCACAGGCATAAACAAAAGGGCACTGAGAGACTGAGTCAACAGCCGGGTTCTCATGTCCATCTGTGTAATATTCATGTCACTAAAAATCAAATGCTCACAATTGGAACAGGACATCATAAGTGCATGCTGCAACATTTGCTATAAAGGGAACAGTAAAACATTCAAAAAAAGTCATGCAGTTGCAAAAGTTTTACTGTTACTAAGACAATAGCTGAAGGCTAAGTTTTCAGCAAGAAGCAGACAGGAATTTAACCGTGCTGCTTACACTAATCCCCCTGAAATTTCTCTTTAAGAGAATCTGGGAGTGGAGGGCTGAACTGACCTATTCCTTTTAAGAGAAATAAATGGGGGGAAAAAGCAGTGAAATTTGAACGGTCGCCTGAGAGAAGTGAGAGAAAGCACATTAGGATCCTCCTGGGCCACTTCTGGAAGAGACTTCACCTATCATACTGGATTTAGCTATTCAACTTCTATTGAGAAATGTAGGTTATTGAATCCCCATAAGGGGTCTGATGAAGTTGGAAAGCAAAAAAAGCCACTGTAAAATGACAGCAATGTGTTGTGGGGAGGAGTGGGAGCAGGCCCTCAGAAGCCATGATGCCCAGTGTTACTGTTCACTCGCCTCCACAGCACAACAATGAAGGGAAGGAAACAGACTGGAAGGACACGACTTGGAAGAATCTGTTAAATGCATTACAAAATGCACTGCTGTAAGACTGTTGTTTAATTTATCCAGCTTTGTGTTTCATTCTTGCAGGAATCCTCTTTCCTCCACCGATGAACACATCAATATGAAAAATTTTGTTGGCTCTGGTAATAGCACCCTTTAAATAAATGATAGGACTGTTCTTCCTTAACACAGGCAAGGAAATGGTGTTGGGTCACACCCCTGTTCCTCTCTCCTGTTTTTGATGACAGCCAGAGCGGTAGGCAACAGCTTCCCTAGTATAACATGCAAATTTTTGCAGTTGCAGAAAGAAGAGTATTAGAGTCCTCTTCCTCCTCACCGTTGGAGGCCTGCACACCACAGGGAAGCTTCCCAAGAAAATGAGGGGAAGAACATAATGGTAAATTGGGCTGGCTGAGTCAGGAGTGTCCTATGTTTGAGTAAGTCCACACAGTGCTTCAGCACAGAAGTGGGAGGATTTCTTTCTACCACGTCCTTCTGGGAAGTGAGCTGTGGAGAGCATCCCTGTAACAGCACCCTCTTCCAGGTGGAATTATAACATGAAGTATAGGGTTAAAAGCTGACAGAGACTCTGGTTCCATGGAAAAGGGCCTAAGTCTGTCAGATAGGGCAAGCATCTGGTTGTAGTCTTACTGTTGGAATCAGACCTAGCTTCAGAAATAGGGAAGGTGAGGTGCTACCTAGGGCAGGAGGTGGCTGAAGAAAGGAAGCAGTCCAGGCATCATGAGGAGCCAAAGCACCGTTGCTTGTGACTTATGTGGGGAAAAAGAAGGGGACCAGCTGCTCAGATGACTGCCTGCCTTCTCCCCCTGAGGTCAGATTCAAACGAGGTTGGTAGCTTCTGCAGGGAAGAAAACTGAAGTATATTCCTCCTTCCGTGGGGAAACTGCCCTCTGAGCAGAGCAGCCAGCTCCTTGTGAATTATCTTGTGCTTATCCAGGATGGGAGAAAAATTTTTCTGGGCACCCATAATCTGGCTGTGAATGAAATGGCCTGTTGGATCATGTTATGACAACTGTCAATCACAAGACAATTACAGACCAGTCCCTTGTCAACAGAGATTTTGAAATTTAGGAAGAACTTCAAGTGACCCGCCAAAGGTTACTGGCTGCTTTCGTGTCAGCACTAAGATTAGAATACCAGACTAGCTGGCCTCCAGTCAAAGGTTTGGCCCCACCTATCCTATATATAGATTATAGTATCATATGCTCCCACTTATTGCTATGCAACTGGGTGTCAGAGCAAAAACACAATTAAACACTAGACTTGGGCCCCACTGAACCAGATGTTGGGAATGTTTTTCTCAATTGCGCTTGTCTAAAAGGTGGCCACGGTCAGTAATCAATGCTTCTTAGGACGGGAACTTATGACAATTTGCTCTTTGAAATCTCTTAAATAATTTGATTACAATAGGATCTGATTAAGTCTTCTTGTACCCAAGCCAAGTATTGCCTCAAGCTGAGGAAGAGGCCCATAAACATGGTTGTTTCATAGCCAGTTGTAACCCTGCTTGAGAAGAGGCAGCAGTTCTTGCCAGCAAAGCCTGGCCTCCTGCACTCCTACTGCCATCACCTAGATGTCAGCAATCCTTAAGGAGTGCTCAAAGGCTCTTCTCAAGGCTCTGGATGATGGCACTGCTTTTATACCTGGTCTAATCCTCCCTTATAGTTACTCAAATGGATGGTCAAGATCCCAGTCCCACAGACATTACCTGTATATGTATGAAATTGTTCTGTATGACAGCATCCTGAAGGTGCTGAGAGACAGTCATTTATTTCTGATGTGCCCTAAGGCAACATCCTGGCTACAGTAAATCAACAGAAATTTGCCATTGACTCTGCTCAGGCCAGTTGTTTCATCTTAGGGGTCTCAATCATCCTGATGACAAATCAGGGGAAAATTTGCTCCAGGTTGGAGACTTGCTTTCCACAGCATCTCTCTCTTGCCTTATTATCATCAGTGAGTAAAATAGAGATATAAATTCACTCACTGAAGAGTTTCTTCTTTCTCATGTTTTATGCTTTTGATCCATACAAGTACCCAAAGAAGTTGTTTTCTAGCTATTGGTTTAGCTCAGCTTCCTCAGAAACACCGGGGGGACTGCCACCACAATGCCTGTGAGGAAGCAGGGCCTGTTGGTGCTGTACTGCTTTTCTGTTGATACATTTTCCCCTTTCTAATTTTTATACATATGCCTATTTTAACTGTATATACACAAATACGGAATTTGTCTGTTTGGGACTTTACATTACTTTCATTATAAAACTGCGTAAAAAAGACAGCAAATCAATTTCATAGTCAGTGCTCACGCAGCAGGAGACAATTCATACTGACATCTGATACCTGCTGGCTGCTGCTTCCAATTATGCCAGATGCCGGAGAGCGGGGCTGTCGAAATAACAGTGTCGATGGTGCTATCAAACTAGTTAAGATTCTGGAAGTGTGTTGTGCTTGGTTCAGTGCGTCGTCAAATTCCCACCATAAGCAAAATAGTGACACCTACTCCTTTTTTTCTAACTTCTTAACTGGCAAAGAGATACACATTAATTCAATGTAAAGTTGCATCTTTGGATATATAGCTGAATCTGCCCCAAGGCTAAATATCAAAAGATTGGAAGGAATGTGAATGAAAAGTGAAATAAACATGATAAGGATTTATAATAATACGTCCTTACTAGATCCTACTACAAGGCTGCATTACAGCCCTCAAGGCAAGACCATGTGTACTGCCTGCCCAGTGTATTGCAGTGTGCTAGGGAATGCTGCTGTCATCGGATCAAATTTGGTGCCTTTCTGAAATTGTCTCACAGCTTGGTCAGCAGAAGTAGTAGGAGAATAATAGGACAGGGTGTTGATGAGGCATTAACTGATCAGCAGAGCCAGAGAGGCCTACTTTTTGGGCAAGGCAAAAAGCAGAGGACAAGTTTGGCTGGAGCCACAGAGCAGCACAGCCATACAGTCTGCTCTATTGTTATCTCCCTAAAAGTTAAAAAAAAAAAAAAAAAAAAAAAAAAAGCAGAAGACTATTGCACTGGCAAAGCACATCCTCCTTCACACTGACTGCAATCTCACGAAAAAGCCAACTAACTAAAAAATTGCTCATATACACACAGAAGGAAAATGTTATACCATACCTTCCAACGCCTGTAGCATTCCCTGATCTTCCATGAAAAGATCTCCTGGAGGAGATGCAGTCTTTCCTCTTCTTCCTTCCAGTAGGCTTCAAGCTAAGGTATCCCTCTGTGAGGAGCCTGTGAGGTCAAACTTGTCAGCCACTCCTCTGCAAGTTGGGTCATAAACCACATTGTCCACAAAGATGAGAGCAGGAGCACAAGACATCAGTTTAGCACAGTCCACAAAAAGACTCCACCAACAGCTCCATTTGGCCTTACCTTGTCAATTAGCACAGCCAGAGGCTTTCCCCAGCAGATACTTAATAGAAAACTATGAACTACACAACACTGACAGCTATCCCTAGGATTAATTATGTTCCCTCCAGGGCGCAGAGGATGCCACTGAGGAAGGGCAGTGGGATGCCCCAGGCTGACCTGTACCGTGCTGCAATGAAGCTGTAGCAACTTTCTCCATACGACCATTCCAGTTGAGTGATACAATCACTATTCACATGCAGATATACAAACACTTCCTAACTGGAGGCTTCTAGCCTCCAGAAAAGACTGAAATGTCTGTTTTGAAACATCTTTGTTTTGCAAGGAGGAATCACTCGATGTACGTGATCTTCACAGTCAGTGCACAGTTACCAGTTTCCCTTCACAGACCAGCAAAGCGATTGCATGTCTGTAGTGGCCACACCTACACACAGTAGTGAAAAGTCCATAATTTAAAAAGCTCAATTGAGATGACTGGCCATAGCACCACAAGCATTCTGTTCTGAATTGGACAAAATCTGCTAGATTTATAAGTAGATGGTCACATTAATGATGTTAATATATTTACAGTAATTGTAAAATTGTAAATGCCAACTGATGCTTTACAATGCTTTCATCAAAGATTTCTATAATCTACATCTGTGTTAATCCTCAATTAATATGTTTTTAATATGCAATGGGGCTTTTATTAGCAGAACAAATAACTGTCATATTAAATCTAAATTAAATGCATAGTTGGGACTCTAATTTGAAATGTTACTCTTAAATCTTTCAGACAACAAGACTTATGGCTAAATTAATCTCAGATACTACGTGTCATTGGCAATAATTTTATAAAGCACCAAAGCCTCAGTCTTAATTACATGCCAGGGTACTTTAACTCAAAAATGGGAGAAGTTCAACAAAACTTTATCCTCTTCACCCAGGCATCTCCACCTCCATCAGAGGAAAATTCTAACACACAGGAGAATGCATTGAATCTTCAAATTATATCCAATCCTGCTCACTGACTTGGATGAGATAGCGTGCCAAAACTATTTAATTAATTGTGGATGTTAACCACCGTATTAATGACATAAGGTAGAATCCATATGTCAGTGGCAGAATGTAACATATACATTCTGTGAACAATTCGTTATGATGAGATAAAGAACAACGTATTTGGTTTAAATACCTTGACTGAAAAAAACCTCAAGCATGGCTCAATTAATTACTCAGCTAATTACTCTTGTTCCAGTAACAGACTTTGACTTGCTCCACATTACTATATATTTGAATTTTAGACTTACTGCTGCTAATAAAATTAGTATTTAGCTTAGATCTAATATAAAAAGAATTAATGAACATCCAGGAGATATTCAGCATTTAGCAATATCTTATTTTTATAGCATTAGTCAGTTGTCTGTCTTTTTCCTTTTCAAATTATCTATCACACTGCCTGCAAAACCACAAATTATTTTTTCAGGATATTTCCAATCGAAGTGTAAGTTAGTCAAAAATATTTGGGAGTGGGGAGAAGAGAAGGCAATTTGGTTTCATGAAAAACGTACGTTAAAACTTTTGCAAGAAATACTCTAAAATGAAGACAGATGATGGCTTATTTTCTTAACTCAAAAACCTATTTACACTTTAAAAAAAAGGTTTCATTTCTAAAACATATGGATATCAGAGGAAACAAAATATAAATTTCCATTGTGTTCAGAAGCTCCACATAAAAAAAAAATTAATGTGAAAAGCTGTTTCTATCAGATCCCAGTTATATCAAAGTCTTTCATTTTCCATTCAAAAGTTTTGACCATTTTTAACAGATGTTAAAAGTGTTAAAGGATTTTACCACACATTTATATCTGGTCCTTACACTACACGAACATTCTTGCCTAGCATTTAGACACTACAGTTCATGTTTTATTAAAATAAATAAAAAAAAAAAGAAAAACCACACACAAAAAGAGACACAAGCATTTACTCCAACAAGATTATGATATGTCTAAAATTAAATTATAAAGAACAAGAGTAACTAGCAATATGTGGATGTGTGGAAAAAAGCACAAGAGCTGCAGTAATAAGATCACACAGCTAATTTCAGGCTCCAGTGCCTTACAGATTCTGGGAGGCAGGACTCTGCCTGCAGAGGGAGTGACCAGGGAAGAAAGATCTATGATTGGGCTGGAAATTTTTTAAGAACCATTTCTCAGCGCTTTTTGTCATTTATGCACAGTCTTTCCCAGAGTTACACTGTACAGGGAAGTGAAGATGAAGGAGAAGAAGCAAAAGATATCTTCAAAAATTTGCTACTTGTTTCCAAACTTTGAAAGAGGCAGAATTGCTTTTAGTTCCTGGGACGGTGTTCACCTCATGCTTCCTTCAGCATGCTCAGGCATCCCTAGTTCTTATGTACACATTTTCAGACCTCTAAAATGCCGCTGAACCCTGATTAATTCTGATTAATTGTCCAAAGACTGAATCAATAATAAATGAGCTAATTACAACCAGTTGTCCCTGTGGGACTGTCACAAGGCTGATAAAGATCAGCCAGTTGCAGGAACAAGCCATCACAGATCCTTACTCTTCCCTAAAGAACAGTTTACATTTACACTAAACTTCAAATTGCCACTGATGGATAACATGCTAAATGTACGTACCTTAGTCTCTACAAGAATCATAAAATATTTAGCCCCACAACATTGGCCAAAGGAACAGACAGAGAACCACAGCAGAGCAGTGCTCCTGCCCCTTTCTCTACCCCGTGAGCCACATGGAGTACCTGAAATAGGATAGTAGAAGTGCTGGACCATCTTCAGCCTGCTTCAATCTGCAGAAGACAGTATCTCATTTTGGGGAAAAAAAAAAAAAAAAGATAAATGTATAGGGAAAAATAATTTTAAAATGTCATGTCCTAGTGTTCAGACAAGGGTATGATAGATGTACAGATTTTCATGTCTTGCACATTGTATTACTAGTATAAATCATGACAGCAGTGAATTAAGACATAAAGGGGAAAGAGAGAGAGAGAAAGACTAGAAAAGGAGAAGGTGGTCTCATGAGCCAGGGACAGTGGAACAAATTCACTGCTTCAGGAATGAAATCACTGAAGGGAGCGAGTGCTTCTTTCAAAGGAGCTTTACCTACCTGCAGCACAATGTACCTTGGTCCATTGACTCTTCCCAACTTAAAGCAAAAGTTGAACTGCCAGTATGTTCTCTGCCTCCAGGAAAAATGAGAAGCATTACTATGAACAGCTTTCTGAGGTTTCTGATACATGTCAAGGTCACACATACCTATATGACTGTTTGTGCTAAGGTATTGTTACTAACTAGCATCTTTTCCTTTACAGAAATGTTCAAGTGCTCCAGAGTTTTTAATGATGTGCTTTGACTGTGCTTCTCCATAGATGAAAAAGAGGAGAAGTAACATGAAAGAACTCCTTCAGCAATGAGAGCTGGAGAATTGGTTCAGTGGTGGAGCAGGAGCATCGCCTGGAGAATAGCTGCAGAGCCCGTAACACATTGCTAGCCCTGGATGAGCACGGAAAGATTTGGAAACCTTTCCTTGCATATTTTCTGTATGCATCTGTTCTCCCTCCAGCTCTTCCAGATGAGGAACTATTGTCCGGTGATAAGAGTTCGAGTTTGAAGGCTGTTCCATCTTTACTCTGTCACAAAACTGCTGTATGACATTAAACAGTAAAAGGAAAAACAAAAGAGTGCCCTGCTTGGGCCTCAGGTTTCTCAGCACAGATTTCATAACTATTGTTATGCAAATACCTCCAAAATTTCAAAAATGTTCACAATTTCTGTGTTCCCTTTTCATGACATATCCTAAATTTTAAGGATTCCCATAAGAGCATATTTTAGGCACATATGCTTTATTAATAGTTTATAATGAATATTAGTTTATAACTAACACTAATTGAAAGATTAAAATGTTGCTGAGCGGGGATTTTTGAAATCAGGCCTCCAGTCACATTGAGTTACTTATGCATCTGATCTGTATGAGCAGTATAAAGGTCAAGAATTGCTCAGCAATAATTCTTTACAAAAACCACCAAGGAAGGGGAAGAAGTGCTGGACTGGACTCCTCACAAAGAGAAAAAGCTCATATCTGCAAAAGGAATTATTCACGGAATTATTCATCTTATACAAACGGGAAGAAAATGATACCTGGCAAAATATAGTCAGAGTAAACCTAGTTAGTTTGTAAATGCTTAAAGATCCTCAGTTGCCATGACGTAAAATATTACTGTGATTCATTTTTCTAATGGCACACGTGCAGTAAGAAGTTAAGCAAGTGTTGTAATAAAAGTTTCCAAGTGGCTATATATGCTGCATTTAACTGGCCCATAACCAAACTTATATTTAGAGTTCATGGTAGCAAATTTGGTGTAAAAGTTTACATAGATCATAAAAAGCAAAAACAGGTACATGCACTTATATTGTGCCAAATCATAGCAGTTACACTCATTCTTGGACAACAAACAGTGGGTAGCATCTGACACTGTTGTGCAAAGGGTCAAGCATCAACTATATGGATCCCTCAATTTTTCCGTCAGAAAGGGAAGAAACAAGAATCTGGAAGACTCATTCATTTTTTCAGACCCAGGCATCCTTTCAGGCTTTTCTGGAAATGTACGTTTTCTTTTCCTCAAGCCAGTGAAGCTTCATCAAGGAGACAGAAACCCCTCCTCCCAGCTGGTGCAACCACTGGGCCCTTTTTCACAGTGAGGGCCCTTTCTGCAGGTGGAACATCCACTGATGTCCCATGTGTGGCTCTGCCACTGACAAGTGCAGAGCAAGCAGTGAGGAGTTTCCACTGAGGAGTGCAGATCAGAGGGAGTGATTTTCTCCAGCTTGTTTAAGGATTTGAAGACTTTTCCCCAGAGCCTAGTTATCGAGAAAAATAGCAAGAAACAAGAGATGCCACAAACACTTTGTCAACTTCAGATCTTTCTGGCTTAAAGATGTTAGAGTGAGCTGTTTCCAGCTACGTCAGGCCAATGCAATGGTTTTACTGATAGACTGAGGGGGAACAATCTGTTCCAATTCAAATGCATTGCGTTCCACAGAAAGCTGGATTTTGCCCAGAAGAAATCCTATATGGGAATGTTTTAACGGCATTAAATAGTGCCTAGTAGGTCAGACTTGTCAGCATGTACTGTATTTCCACAGAAGTAGAGACATGTGTAACAGTTTGGTTTGTTGGTGTGGCTGGTTATTCAGAACAAACCCAAACCTCTTCAAGGTGTGCTTAGAAAGCATAGAAAAATCTGTCTGCAAACACAGTTTTCTAAAAAACACAGCTACTGCGGTGGAGACATGGAGTAAGTATCTCTGTGCCACATATCAAGGAATTGAGGTGCAGCTTGTGAATTCTCTTCGAGATCATGGACTTTTTGTACATTGAAACCCTCATGAATGTTTGCTATAAGTCATCACCCTGTATATATTTTGAGTGGTGGCTACATCTCTGTCTTGCAATAGATTGCTCAGTCAGGACTATCAGCACCAGCATCGATCTTGACTAGGAGGAACAAAATTATAAAGAAATATTTTTCTCCAAGAGCTTTGAAGACTGGAACAGAGTGAGAGAAAGCAGGAGATGAGAGAAATGTCAGGCAGAAGAGGGAGACCAGAAGGTATTTGCTTGTACTGCAGGGCACCCTTTCTCCTGCAGGAAAGCTAACAGAGCTTATCATGGGGAACACTGGGCTGCAGATTTTAGGAAAAGAACAACTCTCTGCTTCTGGGATCTCAGCTCGGAAAGCAGTCCTAGACAGACTCCATGCCACAAAAATGTTCCTAGAAACCCAGACCAGAGACAATCCCTGGACTCTGCCCAGATTAAGACAGTTTGAAGATGTGTGGTTCCAATCTGGGGGTACACCCAGAGTGAGCTGGTACATATCCAGCAGGGAGAGGCTAAACAGGCTATGACGGTACGTTATTAATAGCTGTTGCCTTACAGCACCTGGTAAGTGCTTTGAAGACACTGGAGACAGTGCAGAGAGTTTCCACAGTGAAGATCTGGTCCTTTTCCTTTGTATTTTACTTACAAAATCATCTAACCCTTCCTAGGTAAACATCCCCCTGTTTTTGTGGTACATGTCAGAAAGCACCCAAGTAAGAGAAAGCAATAGTGTTGGAAAACTCTCATAACAAGATATTCAAGCCTCTTGTTTACTTTCTCATGCTTTCACAATGTGACTGAACGCTAGCCAGGCACCATACAGAAAATTGTCATAGTTGTGTAGATATTTTCCCCCACGTGTATTTTCTGCCCATCTAACACAGGGAGCTCATCTCAATATTTCCATTATACGTCAGTTAGGGCGGTTTGACATCTCATTTTCAGTGGGTCAACAAACTTCTCATTTAAAAGGAACCAAAACCAAAACCCAGCAAACCTTATCTAATGAGAATGCATATGGATGGATTTATGCCAGAGAACCTCAAATTTTCTGTTTTCTTGCCATTTTTTGCAAATCATTTGGAAGCAAGAGTTCTGCTTGCTAGTATCACATTAGAGAGCATTGAAGGGGTGGCTACAATGAAACCGGCTGGAAAGAAACAAAAAAATGTCTCTGATGTAGCATCCAAAGAGACAAAACAGCTAAAAATGGAAACAGGGACAGCTACCAGATTATGGATATGTCTTTTCTCACGGGCTTCCCTGGAGTGGGAGCTGCAGAGAATCCAGCTGTCCCAGCTTCAGCACAGCCTAAAGCTGGTCAAAAATACCCTCCTCACATCCACAAATCTTTCACTTGCTGCTGAGTTGGTTACAAGACTCATTTTAAGATCCCGTTGATTTTTAAAACACTGTTCAATTTAGGCTTCCATATAACTAAATGAGGTTTTGGTTCCCTGTTGCCCAGGTCATGTTCTGTACTCGGTAGATACTGGGCTGCAGCTTATACAGAAATACCGTAGTGGTATAAATCATTATGTGTCAGAGTCTTTTCGTATTATGTCCAGCAACCCTGGAACATACTGCTTGCAGAGATTCGGGAAACATCAATTCTGTAAATACTGTCACATCAAGGTTAAAAGCATATTTCAACAATAATTTATTTTCTAATCCTCGTAGTAGTAGTTATTTTGGACTTCAATCATAATATGTCCTATTATTTTCAACACAGAGAGCATAGTTTTAGACGTGTATGTGTTGCAGTCAATGCGAGGTTGCATGAAATAAAGGGAAAATTTCCCGTACAGTCTGTCACGTGGAGTCCAAGGAGACTTTATTCCTGAACTGAAAAGATTTCCCCGCACTTTCCCAGCCTGGTTTGCATGGAACTCACAAGCAGCAACGCTTACAGTGCTGCAAGTGCAGAACCTAACATTCAGACAGGCAAAAACACCGTCACTGTTCATTGCTAATTCAAATGCATTGCCTGAGACATCACATGAGGTCATAAAAACCCACAGCTATTAACTTATAGACAATAATTACTGAATCTGACCTGAACACGGCATACAAAGTCACAGGACTGCAGATAATCAAATCAGACTTTCTGTGAATACAGAAGGCAGATATTTCCAAAAACAAACCAAAGGTCAGGCCCAGAGCACATGGGAATGATGTAAAGCTAAATTAATGGGAACCAAAGAAAAAGACCACTCCCACTCTCCCTTTAATATGCAGATGGCTTTTCCAGACATGGGAGCAGCCTGAGAGAGCTACTCTGAGCTACACCTACTCGCTCCAGCCTGGGGACCACAGAGGACAGGCCTTGGTCTGAGGGTAGAAGAGGAGCCCACTGCAAGGACTTCCTTCTTGGTTTGGCTGCAGTGCCAACCATCAGGGCTGGTTCAGGCTTTATACCCAATCCAGGTACACTGGAACTCAGAGAAGTTTTGACATTTCCCACACAGGGTTTTGGAAGAAAACTAGACCCCAAATTTCAAAACATTTGAAACTGCTGCTAGAACTAAGTTTTTTTTCTCATTAATTGTGGAAAATTGCAGCATGTTATCTATTGGCCTTGGTCCAGTCATAACATATTGTGGGCTCCCCTTTGCTGGCCCTGGAGAAAACAGATACCAATGATGTAGACATATTTCCCACTGAAAGCATTGAAGATTTTGCCATGATAAAGTTAAAAATAAAATTGTCTTGAAAAAAAATTTGCAAAGAGTAACACATATGCACAGAAAACTAAGACAAAAGGTGTAGCATCCCTGCTATGCATAGGTTTTTCCAACTGAAATGTGGGGAAAAAGAAAGAAAAGAAAAAAAAAACCACTTCCCATTACATACCCACTTCTGAGAAATCATTTCCCTCCAATTCAGATTGACCTTCTGAATTATACGTGGCTGTGATTATCCCCTCAAGGACCCAGAAGAAATAATATACCATGGGTGTCACACACGAACGACTAGCCTTTACCTGGCCCGTCCCACTCAGCTTTGCCTTTGCTATTGACAAAACATCATTACAAAAAAGGTCAAAATAACAAATCGCTAGAATATTAGAAGAAGATATTTTCTAGTCAAGAGATTCATTTTCCCTGCAACGTAAACACTAACATATGCTACAACATACCCACAACAAGAAAGCTAAATGTTAGCTTCTACATAATAAAAATACAAATTTGCCAAAGGTCTGTGCACACTTACATAAACTAACAACACGTGAGCTGGGGAGTCTCACACAAGCACTAGAGCATATGGTAAATTACAGTGGGAAGCGAGGCGGGCCATTAGACCTTCAGATTAATTGTGATTATTTACATACTTGCCTCCTATTCTTTCTCTCTGCTCTCATGTTCTCTAACACTGTCCCAACCTTCTAAAATTAAAGCAAACCAGCATCAAAAGGCAGCATTTTCTCAGTGCTGGAGAAGGGCTCTGACGAAAAGGACCCTGAAGACCCAGCTCTGTGAATTTGCACGCCAAAGCAAAGCCAGGACCTTTTTCCCTCTGCAAAGGCAACGCATCCGCTGCAGCGCATTTTTACAGGCGTCCCCATCTATCCCCGCGAGGGAAGATAAGCTTTGGTAGGTCTCGCTGCCTCCATTTGGCGTTGGTCTCTAGGCTCTAACCCACGCAGACAGCACAGCCCCGCCAGGCCACAGCTGGGGAACAGGAACAAGCGGCGGCAGATGGGAGCAGCCCCAGCGCAGGTGCCGGAGCACCTGGCCCAGCTCCAGCTGTCACCACCACAGCTCCCGGCCACTCACCTCCCAACAAAGATGTTACCGGCATCGCCATGGGCGGACTAAGAAAAGCAGGTGAATCATAGCAGAGTTGACCAAAGGGAATTTTGCCGTTCCAAACACACCACGAGGATATCTGCAATGCAGCTCTAGCAGGCCAATGTATTTAATGAAGCAGTGGCACAGCGCTTTCTGTGTCATTTGTGCTTTCTGCTAGCAAAACCTTCCCCCCTGCTTTTTTTTTTTTTTTTTTTAATTTTAATCCCTCCAGAGATTTGTGTGCAAGAGTGGAGACCCCGGCGCTCGCAGCTGAGCAGGCACTCCTCAGCTGGCTGCAGCCAGACAACACTGCACTGTGGTCTGCTGCCCTGCTCTTCACAGCGAGGGAAAGACTCACAGTGGCTGACATTCCTGAAGCAGCATCCGGACACGAGCAGTCCATCCTTGACGGATACATTTCACAACCCCCACCCCCCANTGCTCAGCGACACGCCGGGCAGCTCGGTGGGCAAACTGATGGTCCTGGCGCCCTGACAGAGTGGGCCCAGCCGTGCAAATGTGGGCAGCCCCTTTTCTGCATCCTGCCAGTCTTCCAGAGTTAGCTCTGCAAGGCCGGCCAGCCACAGCACCTGTCATCTCACATTAAAGCCAGGGACATTTGAGGGATGGAGTGAAATTGAAGCTGCAACCTGAGTGGGGCTGAGCTGTCCCCCATAGGCACTGTTGAATGGTTCCTCCTCCATATGGGACAGTCTGGGCTGCTGCAAGCGCTTTTCCACTTGTGCATGCATCCCGCCTCCGCAGACCCAACAGCTGGAAAGCACCAGCCTCACGGCCACCACCAGTAGATTTCAGCTCCAGCTGTTTTCACCCAAACAACCCCTTTGAGATGGTATCAGCTCCATTTTAACATCAGCCAGCTCACACATCGCTAGCTTTCCAACTTGTTTCTTCCTCTCTTCCTTCATACATAGATACAGAGAGATACAGATCTAGATATATATTTTAAAAGCCCACTGATTTAGATGGGCACAGACATGAAATCAGCTCCTGAGCCTATGATCTAACCACACCTTTGTATGGCTTATAATGGAAAAGTCAGTAGTAAAATTAAAAGTGTTGTTAACTTCCAAACTATGCTTTCTGTTGTTTTATGTTCGGCATAACTGACCAAATGGGACATGTTCACTTTTAATGGTGGTTTTATTTATTTTTCCTACAGTATTTCTTTAGTACTTTTTCCTTTTATATGACATATTAATACATAATTCAGTGGTTTTATGTCTCCCTGCACAGTCTGCATGATTTCTTGTGCTATTGAACAGTACTATTTATGACCAAATGGCCAAAATGTCTTTTTTTATTAATCTTTTCTGGTCATGGGTTTGCTTGTTTGTTCTTTTGTTTTCTTGCCATTTTCTGAGCCTGCCAGAGTGCTCAACTCCCCAGTTTCCCTGTCTGGAACAGCTCACCCCAAAGGGTCAGAATTTGTATGTTTACCAAGAAAAGTCAGTCAGCCAACAGAAGTTGAAAATACAGCAGAGACATCAATGTTCACAGAGCTGTTATCAGTAAAGGTCCTCTTGCATTACTGTGACACATGAGGGGACACATGTGAGCATGTAGACCAGATGCCCCCTTTAACTCAAAGACGAGCCGTCCCGTTGCCCATTCCCAAGTTGGCCACCCTCAGGCACCGATCCCCCTCAGTCTTGCCATGCCACCTTGTTAGGGCACTGAAACCAATATAGCACCGTGGGCTGCAAGCCCAGCTCAAGCGGCTGGACTGCATGCAGTAGCCTCAGTGCAAAGAAACCAAGCACCACCTCCTTTCTGAACATTTGTTTCAAGCATGTCCCACTTGGTTATCAGCATCTAGCGCGGACTTTTTAATTTGAGTAATTACTTTATCCATAAGTTAAGCACTCACTGAATCCAATCATTATATCACCACAGTCAGTACACGGTGTATATCCTTAAATGCCATTTCTGGGATATTTTGCATCTGTACATCCTCCTCAGGCAACAGCAGAGGACAGAGAGACCTTCATTAGCCCTTTGATGGACTACAGACATCCTGCTTGTTAGTCTATTATCTGACTGCTTATCAGTCACATTCTCAAGCTCTCTTTATTTTACTTTCACACCGCCATAATTAGCCTCTGAATTTTTCAGGCTCTTGTAGTCTTGCTTCAGCCTACACACACAGATTGTACAGAAAGGAGGTTCAAATACTGATGCCATTAATGCAAACCTTTTAAAGGTGACCTGTAAAGGACTGCTGATAAAGGAAGCTGGGAAGTTTCTTTTGTGTTTGTTTTCATTTCCTTTGGGTATAGGCTGCTTCTCCTCTGAGCCCTCTGAATGTTGCCAGGGAACAAATCCTGCTCACCTACCTGGTGCAAATTTCATTGATGTAAGGTAGCTGCTCACAAAAGGTGAGCAGGATTCAGCCAGACTCGGGTAAGGAAGATGCTTTCTTCCTTGTTCCATTCCTTTCAGGTGTCTTTTCTCTCCTTTTTTTTTCCTCCATATTTTTAAGGCATGGTCTCAAATGTTCTTTAGAACATACCTTCCAACCTCGAGACAACAAGGCGAATTATTTGGAAACAGTAGAGAGAAATCCTTTCTCCAAGGTTTCCTTCTCATAACCAAGCTTTTACAATAATAAGATATCATGCTGGACAGTCCATTGCACCTGCCTGCAAAGGTAGAGGCGAGTGTGAACATACGAGCAGGACTTTAATCGTCATCGATGCAGGAAGAGCTGCTGCCTTGCTATCTGACTCTGTCCACCAGCAATTCCTCTCGGTTTTCTTGTGGAACAGTGGTAAAACTAATAACAAAATATGCTGCTGCTAAGGAACAGACTCATCATCAGCACCCTGAACTCACAGTAAACAAGAAACCCAGCAAATTAAGAGCAGCCATTTCTTCACATGTGTTGCTGCTTTAAGGAGGTTGGATTCTTGTGAGTTCTTAGTGGTCCATTCCCAGTATCTTGTGTCTTTCTTTTGGCTTTACTGACTTCTTTTGAAATAATGTCTGAGTTTTCCCAGGACCTCACCAGATCTCACCAGTTCCCAGGGATCAATTCTCAATGTAGTTTTCCTCTCTCAGTCCAAACCATCTGCATCTTTCAGTGCATCACACATCCTGTTCTCCCTACACTGGAGCTCACCCCAGTTTATACAATTCTATGAGCTGATATTTCAAGTATTTCTCTCCTTGTGAAATTGAAGCAACTTCTTGCTCATTTCATCAGCTGTTGCACCTTATTCAGCAATAAGCATCTGCCAGCACAGAGAACAAGGTGTGGAATATAGATAAAACCATGAGATTAATCCAGTTTTAACTCTCTGTGTTTCAAGAAAACAAACCATATTTATTATTTCATTTATATAATGCATCCTCCTTACCATGCTCCCCACTATCTTTCTATTGTTAATACTATCAAAGATATTGACCTATGTCTGGGCATTCCAGCTCCATGTTGCTCAAATTTTAAATGCTTTTTATGAAAGCCACATGCATAGCTATAATTGTGGTCTGCCAGGGAGGTCTCCATTAAAAATATCACTTCCAGGGGTTTCATCACTCTGCTATAAAAATTTGCCCCAGGCTGAACACAGCTAAAAGTACTCCTTTTCCCCACACCAATACTATGCAGAAGCAGAGTATTGGTCTCAGTTTAACACCCCTTCACCTGCAGTATGCTGTCAGCAAGCATTACAAGTGGAGCAGGCAGCAGCCCCTGCAGTGGGGTGGCCCACTACCTCCCAGTCTAAGATCATGCTTTTAGTCTCCCATAACTTTGCCCAATTTTACTGTTGAGGCTTAAGACTTTGGAAGCAAGTTGCTGCATTTCAGAAACGGAAAAGTCATGTTAAAATTTTTGCAAAGGTGATTTCAGCTGTTGTCACAAATTACATAAAAGCAAACAGTATTGTTTTGCTAGTAATGACAATGGTCCCCTCCTGTTGCATCCCTCCTCCACAACGTGTGGGAGTGCTCCACTGAGAGACCTTAGCAGCACTCCATGTTTTACTGCAGGGATCGGTTGGCTTAGCAGAGAGAGAAAAGCATCACCCAGGAATAAGAGAGGTGCCTTTTGCTATTACCATGAAAATCCACACACATTTGGCCAAGTTATAAACCACAGGTGGTCACTAACTGTGTGTTCCTCATTTTCTGGATGCCTGACTTGAAACCCTGGGGGCTGATTTGCAAAGTGCTGAGTGCTGGAAGCTGTAATTGAAGTCACTGGGAGCTGTGCTTTGAACATATATTGAGCTATAAAAACACTAAGTACTCAGAAACATCAAACTGGGACCCCAAAATCAGTGGGTCCTTTGACCTTAATCTTCCTGTGACTCAGCTCCCCATCTGTAAAATGGGAATACTGTCACCCCCTTGTCTCACAGCAGTGCTGTGAATTCAAATCCACATGTGTCTATAAAGTACTCAAATGCTCTGCTGAGAGTGCAGCTGAAACACCCAAGAACAAATCAATAATTTTGAATTCAGTACACTGTTTGGATGGTGTGAGGTAAATAAGGCCTGGGCCACACTTTGAATGATATGGCCAGATGTCTCTGAGCATCATGCAGCAGGGGGAAAAAAAAAAAAAAAGCTCATGTAATTAAAGACTGTCTTGTAATGTGTTTACACAGGGGACCAGAGCTGTGGTTATGTGGGCAACTTTAGCTTTGGCATTTCCAGAGGAAGAAAAATAACATTGCTACTGAGGGATGGTGTACAGTGAATTGCTGACACTCAACACTGTGCAGGAGGTAGGTGAAAAGTGCAATGATAAATATATCTCACAAAACGTGTAAGTTAAAGATCATTATTCAGGTGGCAAAGCAGAGCTAGGACACACTGGAATGAAGGATGCCTGCAGAGCCTTTACTCACTGCCTCCACATTAGGATACCACTCTTAATTACATAATCATATATTTTGCCTTGAGAATGCTTGCCTCAGCACGGACTGCATTTCTTCAATATTTTGTTTGTATTCTTCTATGTACTTGCCTAGCTCTTACTCCGCTGCACATTATTCAGTACCTGCTATGAAGACAGAACTATTAACTTCTGTGTGAGTTCCTTATGGCTCTGGCACTAATTCACAGTTAATTTACTTCCACAGTAGAGGCAAGTCACAGGGATATTAAGCCAAAAGGAACCACTAATTCGGGACTCGATTTGATTTTTCAGAGGGCGTGGAAGACTTCACTAATCAATTTATTTTTTTACTGGTAGCTATTTGCTGGTAGTAGACAAATCCTGAAACTCAAGGACCCGAGATACTATTCCAGGTACTCTGGAGCAGGGGGGGGAAGCATTTGCTGCGATGGACACAGGTAACTTTGTATTTATGGACATAACACGTGACCTTCTTGCTCATTTCTGCTCTAATCTGTCCAGGCTCTCCCTCACAGTCCCCCTTTCTTCACCAAGGTGCTTCCTTCCTCTGTTCCTCAGACACTTAAACACAGGCAATTAATTCCTGCCTGGCAAGCCAGGTCGCCAGCTCCTTCCTCCGTGCATTCCTCAGAACCTGCCTGATCCCACAGATGGTGCCCCGGCCTCCTTCCCAGCAGCATTTCAGCTCCTTCTTCTTCACTCCTCTCTCAGCCTCCCCCTCCCCTCCAGCTTTATTCCTCCTCTCCTTAGGATATTTTAATGACACCTGGGAAATGTTTACTGAGCTTATATATGCTGCAGATTTTCAAAAACCTAAGAATTTGGCTAAATTTGTCAAATCCTCAGAGAGAGAGAAGATATCTCTCCAAAAACAATGCGAGCCCCCACTCAAAATACTGTCATTCAGTCCTGAATGGTGTCGGTAGGACTTTGCAAGAGAAGTCACTAGAATTTAGCATGTACTTTTTCCCTTAACCCTGCTAAAATTTGCTTTTCCTGAGAATGATGACCATCACCCTGCAACAGACACCCAGCAGAGAGAATTTCAGCCCAAATAAGGTTTGGGGAATAAAAATAAATATTGTTTAAAAATGGTAATAATAAGGAGAGCTAGGCAGAGCTTGTAGCCTCACTAGCTATTTATGCGATAGAACCTTCCAAGTCTCAACTGTGCTGTAAAAAGCAGAGTTTGGAAGACACTTTTCTGGGGGTCATATCATAGGCGTGTTATGTATCAGAAACATTACATTACACCTTATGAACAGATCCAGTTTCTTTACTGAGCTTTGACACTTTCCTACTGCACTTTGTGCCTGGTGCATCCTGAATATAATACGTTAGAGGGTGAAGAAGTTGTTGCCTCTTCCATTAAGTGGCTGGGGAGGAAAAAAAAAAAGGAAGAAAAAAAAATTGGATGGGGAGGCCTGGAGAAAGAATAGTAGCTTTGATGTAGCCAGCCAGCAGGATTCAATGTCACTGGAGGGCAACAACAATGTTTTGCCCCGTGCTACACTGATCATACCTGCAGCCTTTCTGAATGGATGTGTATGCTACAGATGCTGTAAAATAGAATGTATATTTCTGGTTAGCTTAAAAAAAAAACTTAAGAAAACCCTCACTTATTAACTCAACAACTTGTTCTCCAGAGATCATTGCGATCCATATTCAGCTCTTCTGACACAGCACAGCTACAGCACTGGCAAACTACTTGAGATTAATTCTAGTAATAGGAAAAAAAAGAGTCCAAGTTGTTTTCTTTTCCACACAATAGGTAATAAGAACAATGTGAAACTCCAGGCTTAAAGTTTTCACAAGTGCAAGTAAGATTTCCTGTTCTGCCTGCGTCCATGAGGAGAACTCATACATCATCTCATCCTTATCTAAATTTGTCTTTTAATTTCATGTTTTATGTGGGAAAGGTGGCTTTTAGATCTCAAAGGGAAAGCTCATCAAACCGCAGATCCCTGAGGCAGCCAGACCCACGTGGCCTTTGCACACAGGCTCGGACCCAGCCAGTCTCCAGCCTCAGCCACAAACTGGCCATAGGCAAGTCTGTTTGGCACACCAAAGGGGTAGGAAATTCCTCAGATGGGGTCAGCTCCTGATACTTCCAGCCACATCAGAAATATTTCATAAGATGCCTGCCTTTCCTATACCAAGTCAGAAAACAGTGGCCAGACAGCTGGGCCAGATGTCTATGAAGCCCTGCCCTGGCTTTCCTTTACCCAGGTTTTGTTATCACTAGTCATGGCCATCTGTGGAGGAAGATTCGGCCTCCCAGCAGTGGTCTGGCTGCCAGTGCATCACCTGTAATGGCTATTCACAAGCAATAAATGGTTCAGATGTTCAAAGGGGAGATACAGGTGAGAGACAGGAGGCAGAGAGGGCTCAGCTTGGCACTTCTGCATGATGTGATGTGGTGGCAGAGAAAGAAATAGTTAAGTGCACAATGGAGTGCTAAGTCAAGTTTTCTGTCTTTCTGCTGCCTCATTAGTTTTTGCTTTTAGTAAGTTGGCTACTTACCCCTGTTATTGCTGCTTGCATATTCCTATGGTTCAACACAAGCGATGTCTTATCAGCCTTCTGCTACTTATTCAAGTTACACAAGTCCCACCGCTCTGGGGCTTGTTAGATAAGGACAGAAAGGGAAGGAGCCTAAAGACAAGTGCAACGCAAAACAAGTGGATGCTTTCAGTAATTGTTTCCTTGCCTTGTGGAAAATAGTCTCCCCTCTATCCTCCAACCCCACGTCAAAATTTAACCTTGGAAATAAAGATTTCACAGAAGGAAAAGCACTTAAATAGCCAACTGTTCTGATGCTTCACTTCTCCAGAAATGAACTGTTCATTTTTTATATACTTATTATACCACATCTGTCTTCTAAATCACAGAGCAATATTAACATCTCGCTTTTGCCATAAATTATGAACATCTAAGTAAATTTTCCTGAATTTTACAAGTGAAAGTGCCACCATCTCTCAGTATCTGTCTCTAGCATGTATACTGATATATGTATTTTACTTTTCTTTTCCCCCTCTAGAAAAAGAAAAAAAGAAGGATCAAACACTCAAAACCTTTGGAACAAAGATGAGCTGCTATTAACATTACTTTTAGACTAAGCAGAAGTTTGTGGTATTAGATGTCATTCCCCTTACCCCATCCCCCACTCATACTATGTAGAGGTGATATTAGTCTTGCAACAAAAAAAAAAAAAAAAAGAAAAAAAAGGGGGGAGGGAAGAAAACACCGCATCTTTGAGATAAATTTTACAGCACTCTGAATGATATGTGTGCCTTTTATGTTTATGAAACCACCATCTAGCGAAAAATAGCAGCCTAATATTTTGACATGAAGGTCATTTGAAAGTTTTACTGCCTGCAAGCCTGATCCATTTTGTTGACAAAAGGCTCTCTCAGGGCTCTTTAAGGTGCCCCAGCCTGCTCGACTTTCTCTCTGCCTAGCATTTCTATTTCCCCTCCTCACCCCCTCCCACCAGACTAATTACCAGCTCATTAAGGCTGTCCTAATGAGTTATGTTACAGCATTAAGAAAGGGCTTGGAATAAATGTTCATTTAGGTACAGGAGGAGGGACAGAGAGATTACTACTTTTATCAACCTTGCCAGTTGAAGCTAACTTGATCTGACCACGCTAAACACCCAGACCTCCTGCCTACCCCCCCAAATCATAAATATTTCAGCTGAAATGAATTTTAGATTGATATAAACATGCTCTTGGGAGGAATTGGCTTCCTAATGCCACAGAAAGAGAAATGCTCAGGAAGGTTATACTACATGTATGTCTGAGCTTGTGCTTCGTGAGCTGTGCTGCCTGCGCCCGTGAAGGACTGAGGCATAACAGGGAGTGCAGGACATTCTCCTCTTGTTCAGAATAGTTGGACAGCAAGGCAAACAGGCTCAGCATTGGCCAGCATTTATTAATTAAAAGCGCTTCTGTCATTTTGGATGGCTTACGAAGCTAGGCAGAACAGTTTCTGTTTAACATCACCTCACACTGCATAGTGAAATTTTTCCCATTTCTCATACCGAAGAGCAGCGTTGGCTTCACAAAGAATGCTGTGACCCAGCCAAAACCAGGAGCTGCAGAGGCGAGTGAGGGTATCCAGTTCACAGGTCAGGGCTGGGTTCTTAACATGCTGCTTTCTCAGCCACAGCTTTATCAAAGACCCTTCACCAGCATCTGTGCTCGGCTTGGACACTCGAAGGCTAACATGTTGTCTCATTTTTGAAACGCAAATTTTGTATTCTATTAATATCTTCCTATTCTTTTGTTAAACAGGTATATATCAGTAACTGGTCTTCGGCTCTGGCTCTCCAGAGGAGTAAAATCCCTCATGCACATTTGCTTTTCTCCTTGTTGGGTCTTTTGATGTAAGTAGGTGTAACTCACCGCAGAAGAAATGCAAGGACAACAGTGCCAGAAGTCTTTCCCTGAGACAGTGATGATCAAAAAAAAAAAAAGTGGTACTTCGAATAGGCCTGAATTTCCTCAAAATACACTACCAAGATTAATTTTCATTACATGCATGTGAGGTTTTCAATTATGGTCAAGGTAGCAATTTGCACACATTTTAAAATTTGGTCTGTAACTGATAAATGTATGCTAAATATACAAATTAACAAGACAGCTGAACATAAGACAGATAAGAATTTATTCTGTTCTCCTGGAATCATCTGTTTTTTGAGAGCTCTAATTACTTTCAGATTTTGGTAAAGAATCATTAAAAGCCGATCAGTTAATACAGTGGCCTCTGTATAAGTGAGCTTATGTATTACATTTTTTCAAATGCTTCTTCAGAATAAGTCAAAGACAGCAGGAAATATTCATTTTTAGGGAAATCTTTCAGCTGTGCCATATTGCATTTTTAATGGCTTCATTAGCACCAAGCAAGAGTAAATATACATGCAAGCCTATGAGCTGACATTTCCTTGCAGACCTCAAAACCTTTTTAGCAGCAAAGGTAATAATTTAAGCTGTCTCTTGAAATAAGAGACCACACCAATCCAGAGCTTTTGTACTTTAAAACCTGTCAATAACTGGCTACTTTTTAGCAAGAATTAAACTGTCTTCAGGAAGCTTGCATACCTAAGAGCAGCTACTTTCTGGCTGGAACTGGACTGCAACACAATTTTTTTAAAAAAACCAAAACATATATACTTTCCAGGATTTAGGAGATGCTACAAGCTAATATTTATTTTATGCCCATTCATCATCTTCCAGTCATAAAAATTAATAGTAATTACATGCAAACTTGTGCATACAGCTCCCTGCATTACATAGACACAAGTATATACGTTGTATTTTTAAAAACCCAGAAAATATTAGAGAGAGGCATTTTTGCACACTAAGAGACATGCTAGCAGCCAAACAGTAGATTATTCTTATCACTCTTTTGCAGTAAAGCAGGAGAGAGAAAGCGAGCACACATACGGCAATTTCTGCCGGAGCAACAGATGACAGAGGTGTTGCAGGACAAACAAAAAGTAAAGTAAATTTTCCTTTCCTCACCTCATCCCTCCCTCATCCCAAGGCTTTTGACTTTTTAAAAGACTTTTAATTTGGCCCTTTTTGGTCTTTATTTCCTTCCTTCTCCTTTAAAAAGACAAGGGAGTGGCTGATAGGGAAGGGGAGGAGTGGTGGGGGGAAAATGTCCTCTCTCTCCCCTTTAGGGTGTAGGTAGAAGCATGCCAGCAGTGGAGTGACAGAAGCCATCCGGCCCCTGACAGCAAGGCAGGTGGGTGAATTAGGCAGTCGCAGTATCAGCTGGGGCCATCGGCACGTCCCGCTGCCTATCAGTGCTGTGCCTGGCAGCTGGGGAGATACATTTAGATAAAGCAGCCAGCAATCGTTGATAACAAGTCCCTCAAATGTCAGGCAGCACAAAGGGCAGCATTGATTGCTGCTGTACAGCCCGCCTTTCCTTTTCTTTGGTGCTCTATTTCTCCCCCTCCTTTTAATATAGCAAAGACTCTGGCTGGGATAATCTGCCTGCAGAAAAGGCCATTGTGCTGTTACATGTATTGTGTTATTCACTAAATAGAATTTATCAATGTTTCTCTGATTCCCTTTCCTTTCTCCTCCTTTTCCCCTCCATCCCCTGCTACCCTGCTTCTTCTTCATAAAGGTGGGTCTGATCCAGCAAAGGACAAACAGCAAGTCCTAGATCAGACATATGGCCTCTTTGAAATCTATGGTATAGATTTCCTCTTCTCTTCCACAGCTTTGGATGGGTGCCCAAAGCTAACACTCATCTCAGCTTTCATTTATTTCTGACACAGAACAGACATAGCTGACATTTTGGGGCCATTTCATCCCCAAAGTTGAGTCAATCGCAAAGCACAAAGTATTTTGAATCTCAGGCATTCAAGATGTTCTCTTATTTGAGCTACCCAGTCTAGCCCTAGCAACCTACAAAGCTCAAAGCCAACTCCTTGAGATATGCAACCACATTTGGCAGAAGCTGCTGCCCCGGCCACGGACACCCTACCTTCTGCCCCAAGACAGAGCCAGGACTTCGCAACAAGAAGCAGCTCCAGCATAAGACACACAACATAAAGGGATGAACTAAAGGTGCATTCAACATTAAGGGGCTCCTGTGTTCCAATTGCTGATGCCTCTAGTGGTTTTCTTCAATTTTTCATCCTCAGCTTCTCTTTCCAGAAAATGGGAATAACACATTGCCCACACCCACATCCCAGCAGTGGGCTGCAGCAGCCATCCCGTTGGTGTTTACAAAGCAGCAGAAAACACCAGCAGGCTCCCAGAAGGTCAAGCAATGACACATTTCCAGCCCATTGTCCAGGACTGTCCCTCACCACAGCTCCCTTCTTGTCCATGCCTGACAGAGAAGAAAGGGGATCCAGTCTGCAGCACAAGAAGGGGCCTCAGCACTTGAGCATGCTTGCTTCATTCACATCAACATGCTCCCCCTCTCACTGTCTTTTATACTGACATGAATTTAAAGCCAAATCTTTGCTTCAATAATGAACAGGCTGTTCCCAGCTATAAAAAAAAAAAAAAAAAAATATTACAATCCTTGACACTTTAGAATCATCATTTTAATTATAATAATTTTAGAACTCATACTTCACCAATAATAGGGCTCAGACAAAAAGTGTGGTGTCCCCAGAGAGAAAAATGACAATAGGTTTTGTCTCATATGCTTGCTACAATTACGACTATTTGATCTGATACAATTTTGCACTTTAATATTTTCAGCAGCGGTGTTCTGAATGTAAACCTCTATGAGGGTCCTTCTGAGGCCTGGGGGATTATATTTGGCTCCCTGCACAGCAGCATTTCCGATACCCTGCGCTCTTGCACTGGGATGAGGGGTTCGAAAACATCCACCTCGAGCGTCCACAGAGGTGGCTACAGCCTCAAACGGCATCCCTGGGCAGCAGCTTCTCTGCAGGGAGAGCAGGATGCTCCTACAGAAGGTGCTCAGCACTAACAGCTTTATCAGCTCCCAAAAGCCGAGTGTGCAGAATGAGTCCTCGAGGGGACAGATGACATAGGCAGGACCGTGACATCGTGGACCTGTCCCTCCCTTGCAGCAGGGAAGAACATCTTGTTCCCTATTTACCAGGGTAGGGCAACATGATTCCTGTCCTCTGTCGAACCAAAGGTCTGCCTCACTGGTCTCTGACAACAGCAGCAGCAGCTGCCTGGGGATGAGTGTAGGTATCACTGCATGGTTTGAAGCATAGGGGAAGGCACAGAGTTGCACTTTTGTGATATATCCTCCCTGTGTCTATCTGGAGATTGCACTTGCAGTTTTGTTTAGAGCTGCTTAGCTGTTCCTGATGGATTTTTCTACCCTGAATTTGTCCTACCCTTTTTGAAGTTGGTTTTGCAGTACAAGTAAAGTGAAGTGTTCCCCTTTTAAAAATAAATACTACAATTTTGATATAAGAAAGGAAGGTTGGCAGGAAGGAAAAAAAAAAAGAAAAAAGGGATTTTCCCCACGGAAATGGGGGCAGTTCTGTAGCACAGTGATCTTTCATACTTTTTCCTTCAAGTCTGGAAGTGAAGGGGACAGAAGAGAGAGTTTGTCTTCTCAGATGCAGCTTCTTTGATCAGCGTCATTCACTCTGGAGAATGGAATATTGAATTCCTTTTGCAGTCAGGCTGTGCTTAAGCGCTTTTGAGTCTGGCTGCAGTTTGTGGACTTTCTGAAACATGAGTATCCCTCCCACCTCCCCTCTGCCTTTCTTCCCTGACATAGGGATTTTCAAAGGGCATCATAATGCCTGACCTGAGAAATTGGGATGCTCTAAAGTGTCCCCGGCCATTGATCACATACACATGGGTGCGCAGGGAAGCTGGGCAGAAGTACTGCAAAACTGGAAGTCTGCATTCCCACCCCAAGCTTATGGGTAGAAGATACAGGAGAGGGAAGTCATAGCCATGTATAAAGAGCAACCTCTGTTGCTAAAGTGAAAGGACATGAAACAAAAAAAAAAAAAAAAAGGAAAAAATCTATTACACTCTTACAATTCAATTTTGTCTGTTAGTGCTGGTATAACCAAGACTGCCAGTTCTTCCATTGCAAACCACAAATTTCAGGAGTGTGTAAAACTCTGCCATGCAACTGCATAGCCCACAGCGAAACTTGGCAGATAAATCTTCAGCCAGATAAAGATTTTAAAGTTAATTAAATGTGGGTTTAAGCAGATTTTCAACCATTTTTAAGTCCTGGCATTATTCTGTAACTTAATTGCACCTTTTATCCAAAGATCTTTAAGTACTGAGGCATCACAAAAGCTGCAGAGGACAGTTGGGAGGTTCGTTCCCCATAACACTCACCCCAGAGCAGGAACAGATTGAAGCTGGCCTGGGTCTTCCTGCAACAGGCTGCCCACAGCTCTTTGCGCGGCTCTGCAATATCCAGCTGTTTCAGCAGCCCCTGCAGACAGGCAGCAGGGACCGCAGAATCAACACCATGGGGGTCCCAATGACTAGCCCCTCTCCTGCCCCCCAGCCCAACCCAGAGCACCCCCTCTGTCAAGAAGAGTTGCGACTCATTCACTGCACGATGAATCCTTGGTCTGTGCAGTTCTATTTTGCCCAGGTGGAGCAGAACACATGATAAATCAAGGCCAGGGAGTTTAAATGCCTCAGTTAAATTGCACAGTAAATTAAAGACAAAAAAAAAAAAAATAAAAAAAATCAGCAATATAGTGCTGTTGTGAGTTCCAGTCAACTTCTGTACTAGGGAGGGGGATATCACTCCAGAGGCTCTTATTTTAGAATGTATCTGTTCCCCAAGCTGAAAGTCCAATCAATTCATCCATACTGTAGACTAATTACTTTTGCTATTTTGTATTGCAGTGAAGACAGGGAGGGAACAAAATATATTTGGTCTGCTCAAGAGTGGCTACTCTATAACATACAACATAGAAAAATGACTATATTTTATCAAGGCATGAAATTGCTTTAAGAAACGGAAGTAAGAAAAAAATCATTTAGTGCCAAGAGTGAAAAAAATACTGCCATGACAAGACACTTTCTAACAGTACTTAGCACCAAGTTTTATAAGGACAGATCCATCTTCTCCCCGTTTTATAGCTGAGAAAACTTGAAAACTTGAAGTGGTTTTGGCTTGTCCTAATTCAGGCACCTAACAAGTGCAAATTTCAGTTCAAGCTGACCCTAGCCCCACCTCCTTGTGTACACCCAGCCCTCACTGGTTATCTGACAGTGGGACAAATAGTCTGTTGGACCTTGTGCTCTGTACGTGAGACCACAGCCATGAGAAAATCACAAGGATACAGGAGAGTTTCAAGTATCTATGTTTGCTTATCAACAAGAAGAAGACAAACACAACACAGAAATTCTACTTCTCAGGAAAGATACCAGTGGCCTCCCTGATAGCATCGGACTACTCTGAAACCTCACAGAGGCTGCAAGCCTTTTACACGCACACACACCACCCAACTAAAGCCACACAAGCACCACTCAGCAGATATTGTATTATTTTGATCTTGTGCAACTCCTTGCTTGTACGCTTAACCCATGATTCGGCTTCCCCCACTGACAAAGGCTGAAACAGGCCATTGCGCCCCAGTTTCTTTCATGACACAAGCCTGAGCAAATTCAGGTAGGGCAGCCCTTTGAGAGCAGTCGTTTTGTCCTTCAGGAAAGCCATCTGCTGACGTTTGATAGGAACAAACAACAGTGCCTCCACTGGGACCTGGCCTGCAAAGTGCAAACTACTTCAGGTGGAGCTGTATGAATACTTTAGTTAGCCCTGTGTAATTACAGTAGGGGAAATTTTGAAAAATCTTTTTATGTGGTTTAAACCAGGGCAGGACCTATTCCTTTGTGTGTGGGGGGGTGATCTGGGAGTGCTGATGCTGACTTGCATGGTGGTGCACTGGTTGCTGACCGGGACCTCTGGGCATACTGTAATACAAGTAAAAGAAGTAAGCTCTGTCCCAACCTCAGCAGCCTGTGGTTGGGCACCCAAAGGTGATGGTATGATTTGAGAACTTGGGCTCATTCCCCTCTGACACCTTTTACAGGTATCTCAAAATTCCCATTGTATTTACCAATTAGTTGTGTTTTAACCTGTGCCCTGTTTAACTGTTTCCAGCCATTGTCACACAGCATGGAGGAAAGCTGGCTGAAGAGCATGGTCCTGACAACATAGTATGAACAGTGCTCTAGATCACTAAGCTACTAACAGGAGGATGGGAGGCTGTGGAAGACACCAGCCCCAAAGGCCCCATTGATAATATGCAGCAACAGCTAGAGGAGTTCACAACATTTTTGTGAGTCCCTGTGGAGTCCTACTGCCAAACAGCACCAGCAACAGTGATGGTAGAGCCCTGAAGTACTGCCATGGCCAGTGCCAGCAGTAGAGCTCCAGTGCTGGTGGTGAGTTACTTTCCACAGATCCATTTGCCACTCCCTCCCACTGTAGCATGGTCCTATCCAAGACCCTGCCACGTGAGGAAGTCCCTGACCACCTCTGGTATTACTGGAGCAAGAGCAACAGGAGGCATTCTGGGCATTTATTCCCCCCCAGGGCTGAGTTTCACTTTTTTGCCTTGTGCCGTCTAGGGCTGGGTGGATGTAGTGAAGGGGACACCGAGTGGTGAGTGGAGCTGTACATGGTTTAGTTGAAGCCCTACAGAAGCGGTCTTAAGACAGATTCTGTTACAGATCACCTTACGCAAAACAAACCCTCAACTAATTCAGCACAACTTTTGCAGCTCAAAGACATGAGCAAAAGTTCCTTCTATTTGTGGATATTTGCAAGACATTCATAAGCTGTGAGGCCGTTTGCAGACTCAAAATGTGCCAACATGTTCAAAATGCTAATACAAAGCACAAGGAGGTCTTCAGGAACATCTCATTTTGTCTTTGAGCACATAACAAATAGGGTTATCAAGAATGACCATGAGAAAGGAGGTAGTGAAGCAATCAAGAATACAGTTGCTTTAATAGAAGTTTCTAAAAAGTTGTATAAAAGTATTATTTATAGTCTAAAATTATGTTGGGTCTAAGAAGAAAAAAAAAACTAGAGTAAATCCCTACCTCTGCAAGTTATTAAAGGGGGCATTTAGGCAAGCAGAGACAGGGAATTATTGAAGACTAACTGGTCAGTGGAAGCAGAGTGTGGGAAACCTGAAAGGAAACAAATCCCTTTTCATCTCCTAGGAAAGCAAGGAAGGAGAAGGAAATAGTAAAGGGAGGAAGCAAGGTAGCAAGCTAGCTCACTAAGGAGACCCTGAGTCGCAAGGAGGCTGAGATCAGACTATGTTTTATTCTGATCTACATGCTTATACAGGATTTTTACCTGGGTGGAGGGAAAACATGAATTTCTTACCCATTTTCTATTCCTTTATACTACTCTGGTGCATAAGGTTTCTACCATCACAATGTCTTTGCGGTGACAGCCAGCTTGGGTTTTCCCTCACACGTCTGCTCGCTCCCTTCACCACCATTTGAGTAGCTGTCACCCTCTTCGTCACTGCAAGGGAACAAATTCTTTCCCAACCAAGCAGGGATCTGACATTCTATTTCTGTCTCTCCTCTGCAACACAAGTGCTAGGTATCAGAAACAAGGCACTAAGATCAATTGTATCAAGTCAAAAAAACCCCAAACCACAGAAAATAAACATACAGAAATCCAAAAAATGCAGGCAGGTTTAACAATACACACACAAACACAAAGAATGATTCATTTTGACTGACTTAGTATAAGTTGGTAAAAATGTTAATGTTTGCAGAGAGACAATACTTTCATAAATATATATTATGTAAAAGAAAAATGAATTTTTCATCTCTAATCAGGGTTGATTTAGAAAGCAGTCAGCATGCTTCTGTGTCTTACAGCCTCCTCTTGAATCTGATAACTAATCCAAGTCTCAAACGCAGAGAGGCAGAATGCCAATGATCCAGGTAAAAATGCAAAAAGCAGCAGCAACTCTTGCCTGTGGCATTGTAAAAGTCAAACCACTGTAGCAGATCCTACCACCTAATGAGCAGGAAGAAGGGGAGCTCTCACCTCTGAGATACAGTCTTCCTTAAAAGATTTGGCATCAAGGCTGCAGCTTGCAGGCAAGAATTCGCTCTCGACCCCCCTCAAGCAACTGGATGAAGCCAAGCTTTGAATGTCAAGCCCTGTCATTGTAGGCACAGCACAAATGCCCTGCAGTAATGCCACCACCAAGGCAGCACTCGGTTGTCAGAGCACCAGCAGCACAATTCGGAAGAAAACCAGCAAATACGAAAGCACTTGAATATGAATCTGGAGACAAAGCAGAAACTGCAATCGATTGAGAACACGCAAGTCAAGACTGAGAAAAATAACAGTTTGCAGAGAGCTTTTTAGTGCTGTTGCAGTAATTCATTGCTAGATGCCATGACAATGAAGGACTCTGCCCAGGCTGCGGCAGGCCTGGCAAGGCTGGGCTTTCAAACAGCAGCTCAACAAGCAGCAACATCGCCAGCACTGATCTCTGATCAGTCCTGCCCAGACACCCTCCTAAATACAGACTGCTTGGACACTTTAGGACAAGATTCCTCTCAGCTAACTCTGGCTATATAAAGGATAAGCACGTAAGAATAAACAAGTCATCTAAAGCTTTCTCTGTAATGAAGAAAGAGCAATTCACCTTTGGATGACAAATCATCCTGCCTATTTCAGAAGGCCTTCTGAAAAGGGCTGAGTTGCCCTTGGGAGATACCCCTCTTTTAGCTATGGAGGGTGTCTAGACAGCTGGCTTAGACCCGATTACTACATTTTAGATGGCAAAAGTCATTGTAGCGGAATCCAAGCCTAATTATTGAGCATATGTCCTGACTGATCCTTTTCATTGAAATCCAAATCACATACTGGTTTCCCTTATGCAGACATCCAACCAGGAAAAAAAAAAACCTATAATCTTATTATAAAATTAAATAGAGATTCACCTTTCTACTTTTTAGTGCTCTTTCACACTGTTAAAATGGGAGATCGGGCTTCTATGTTCTATGCAGTTTTTAGCGCTCTGAGTGGAACAAACCAGCTCCGCATATCAGACATCTAACATATGTTGTTTATATAACACTTTCAGCTGTGTTGCTACTCTCTCTGAACTCAATAGTTCCCAAAAATTTGGGATCTTGCAAATTGTTCTACCAGGGGGAAGCATTTGGCAGTGGAACACAATATCTGTTATAGAAACCCTTCCCTCTGACAAGGAACACCAAGTCCCATTTGCCAGTGTCACACGATGGGAGATCACCTCTTCATTTGCATTTTGCAATCAGCACACAGTCTAAAAACACTCTCTCTGGCCTTTTTGGGGGTCACACAAGGTAGCTGTGCCCAAAGTTTTCCTCTGTGCCTTTCTCCCCTGTCATTTCCAAGGCTCAGTGGTTCTTCTGTGCCATGGATACCTGAAGGGTCCAGGATATTCCTTTGACCTAGGCACTAACATGTATATAGACCACCACCTGAAGAGCATCACAATGCCCCAAAGGGTTTTACACTTCTACTGTTTGCAGAGAAGGACCACAGTTGTCCCTAAACTCAAAATAGATCTATCATTGGGTCATGATATAATCTGAGACTGTGGTGACAGGAACTTTTTTTAGTGCATGCATGTGTGTAGTCATAGATTGGGCCAAGATAAATTGGGACTCTGGATCACTGCAATGAATAAAACTGTAACTAATAATATTAGCAGGACCTTTCCAATTTCCTCTCTATTAATTCTAAGGCATATTCCCAAGAGAGATGTCAGAGTGACGTAGAATGGTTTTAAATCATATATTTTTGGACTCGCATTCTGTTACGTTCTGTATCTAGAATACGTAATGAGAAAACCATGTACACCACTGTCTCCAGCTTCTTGTCACCCTTACAGCATATTCACAGGGTTACTCATGTAATTGTTATGAAGTTATTAAAAACACATGGTTCACCAAGGCAGCCTGCTTCTATTCCTGGTACCAGCTCAACATCGTGGAGCCTTTCCTAAGTGGAGTCAGGCACCCACAGAAACTATGCTGTTATCTCAGATTTGCCCTCTCTTGAGAAGTAAGTCCCCAGAGGGCTTAAAGGTGCATTTTCTGTCCTTGTAAGAGCCTGCCTCAGTAAAACAGGCCTTTGTTCTCAGGACAGGAGCTCTGAAAGCAAAACAAGAGCTGGTATCCTGGATAGACCAAGTCCAAAGGGGTGAAGAGCACTCTGCCCCTGCTTGAACAGCTCACATCCAACACATGCTCCTCTGAAAGGTACATCTAAAAGACTTTCACCCTGGCCAAAGCAAGAGTGTCTCTTATCTGCAAAACCGGATTGAACTACTAAAGCAAGATTGTAAATAAGAGGAAAAAAGGAAATAAAAGGTAAAGAAGCAAGATCCTCTCTACATTTCAAAACAAAACAGGAATCTTATTAACATTTAAATGAATAGAATATCTGGATTGTGAAACCCTTACAAACTGTTGTATTCTGGACAGAAATGAATCTTGACCCTCATTACCAAAAGCCACCCTGCTTGTGACAGGGTGTTTGTGAAGCTGGAGAAGCAGATGCTCTCCAGACCAACATCTCTCCTTCTGGCTGCCTGCAGTCAGGAGAGACTAAACTTGGTGACCTAGGTGATTTTTGCTGCTTTTATTTTCCTTTAAAAATAACATTAATATTAATATATTGGCAGCAACAACATAAAGAAAAATGAACCTGGAGCAAGCCACCAGCACAGCAGTGAGCTGCACAGGTCAACACCCTGCAGTGAGCGGTAATCTACCCATTTTGTACACGAGGAGATAAGAAATGCTGATCCCAGCCTGAAGAACCAAAACATGCTGGCAGAGCCCCCACTACCAAGAGAAGTATTGTCACATGTGTGGGGGCATCCCTGCCAGCAGCAGCACAACTGAGGTCTCTGCTTAATGTCTGTACCCCAGCCTCTCTCCAGCCTGGTGGCTGCACCAGTGGGGAGCAGGGCTGGGGTAGAAGACTTGGCTCCTCACAACTTATGATAGGAAACTGCACCAGGCAAGAGAGGCAGTGGGGGCCAGTACCTTCAGGGAGAAGGTAGCAAGTCAGTCTTGGGAGAGGTGAGGTGTGGGAGAAGAGATGCAACCGTGGCTTCTCAAAGCTTTTGAAAAGTCTGGAGACCTTCCTACTCCCCGATATTTGACTGTCCCCTCCCTCCAGAAGCCCCACTATCCCTCTCCAACCCTTCATCGCTCTAAAATCCATCTGTTGAAATGGACATTATTTCCAGCACATTTCCATGGGCTGCATTATGCAGGAGATGAGCACATAGATCCCACAGTGGACTTGGACAGACATCTCCAAGTCTTGAGCTATCTCTTCATAGCACAAGCTGTTGACCCGCAGAGACAACTTCAGAGTAATTCTTTATGAGTGTAGCAGTGTGTGACATTCTTGCTGGTGCCATCCCCACACTTTCTTCTAATCCCTCGACTAGGCCTGTCGAATGGATGCAGCTGTACTTCCATGGCATGGCCAGCTTGGAGTTATCAATAATCTAGTGCTCTAATCACAGCTGCAGCTGAGGACTTGCACAAGCATCTTCCATGTGATTATCTATTTTCTAGTGAGTTTCTAGCTCTCAGGAAGAAGAGCTGAAAACATGAATACCCATCAAACTAGGAAGCACAGAGGGGAAAAAAAAACCTGAAAAAAGTCATGACTTCTCAGCTCAGCATGTATTCGGAGGGCACAGCTGAGGCTGGCAACCCAAGAGGCCTCAGTTACTGTGAAGCAACATACATGCCCAAAATTTAAGAAAAATTTGTGTATTCCAGTGATTGCAGGGGAACTGCAATCAGTCACTGGCAATGACAACAAAGATTCTCCTGAGACAGCAACATCAAAACTCACAAGTCTGAATAAAGTTGGGTTTGGTTAGGGTTTTTTTTGTTGGTGGTTTTGTTGGAGGGGGTTTTTGTGTGTGTGTGTGGTTTGGGTTTTTTTCTTAAAAAAATAAAAATGAAGCAGTGGTGAGGGAGAGTGTGCTTGCTCATTCAAACACAAGCCTGAGTCAAGCCGAACCTTGTTTTTGAAGAGGAGTTTCACGTATGTCTGCTGATGCTCCTGCCCAGCATGAAGGCAGCCTTTGTCTGCAGCTTTTTAAGTAAGCTCTGCTAAGCAACTTGCCCGTGAGGACTCAGCTGTTACTAAATAAAAAAAGTCCCTCAGCTTGTATGTTGTAGCACTTTTAACTTACACAAGCCTGCTCAAACAGTACAAATGATCCATTGGCATAATCACACTTCAGAGTAGAAGGAAATGAGCACCACTGCAAAGCCACCAGCTCCAATTCCTCCTCTAACCCTCCAGTGTGACCAGCGAGAGACACCACCACAGAAGAGCTCAGATCATTAGCAACGGTGATAGTAAGCCCCAGAAGTCTTAGTCTCATACATACATGAGTGAGCACAGCACTGACACAGATGCAGCCACCTGAGTGCTGTTTCAATGCATCCTCAATCTCTTGAGCTGTATTGACTTAATTTAAAAGATATATTACCTCAACTTTGCAATAAAGGTACACCTTCAGCATTTATCCTCTGCTTATTTTCCACAACATTTACTGATTTCACACAGTGTAAATTCAGAGACTGGAACATAATCTTAACTCAAAGTAATTCATGGAGACATGCCTATTAAATGCCAGTTGACAGAGCTTTTGTTCTAAACCCAAAGTTTCAAAGTTTCTAGTCATTTTGTGGACAATTAGTGATCAAAAACTCCAAGTTCATGATAATTGATTTTAATTAAAAATATGTTTTCTCCCTAAACTTATCTACAAAGGCTTATTGTCAGTGTGCCAGCAATCTTAAATCTGAATTCCCAATATCATATTCTATACATTTGAAGCTGAATAATACTGTGTATCTTAGATGACCACCTGAATGGTCTTTTGGACAAAAAAAAAGTACAAAATGTAAAATGAATCCTCTGTCATTGTGTAACTTTAAAGACTCACTATCCAATAGAAGACAGCCCTCCACATTCTTTCTCCTATAAGAGGCAATAGCCAGAGGATTTTATCCAACTTGAATCCAAAGAAATCAGCTCTGCCTGGTCCTCATGGGATGTTTTCATGCAAGTCCTGATATCGCAAAGCCATCCAGTAGGTGATTACAGCAATCAAGAAGTTGGAGGACTATAAATGGTGTGACTTTCACAGTCTACCAAAAACCTGAACTTTCTGTTCCGAAGGAAAGAAACAGAACTAAGAGGCAGTAACTGCTGGGCATACCCACCCATTAGAGAACAAACTTGGGGAATATAAAATAATACAGGCAACACCAATACTGGAGTTTCAATAAGGACAAAATGGAGCAATAAAGAATAAGAACCAAACAACCCACAACTGGATTACCAAATGCAGTCTTACTAGATTTGTGTTCTATATCCTACTTTATATTGCATTTCACCAGAGGACAGAATTTAGTATGAGCTGGGGAAGGAGGACTACACATATAGGTGTGTGTTGGGGGAGGGGTAGGGAACGTTAATGAGAAGAGGACAAGTGGGAGTTAAGCACAAACATTTCTTGAATGACTATTTCTTATTTTAGTCTCGGAAATATCATTAACTGTAACAGTTTTCTTTTAAAATTGTAGAGAAATATTTTTCCTCTCAGCTGTTTTGCAGGGAACAGGAAATAGGCATAGACTGTGATAACAGAATAAAATTATATGCTATCTTCAGAGGATTTCAACATTGCTTTGAAGCTGCTGAGACAGACTTGGGCATATCCATTAGGTCCTCTTTTGGCGAGAGAGGCGGGACAAGAAGTCTCCTTATTCCAAACACTGCCCACACACAAAATCTGCATTTCTGAGTGAAGGAGAAACCATTCTTCTCTCCTTTTACAGGTAGGGAGAGCCTTAGCACATTGCCGTCTCCTCCTGCCTTTTACCAGCAGCCAGCTCAACTGGGTCAAAAGAGTAAAAGCAGATCTTCTCACTGCACTCTTTGGAAGCATGGTGCTATCAGAGCAAGGGACACGATGCCACGGCTGAGAAGTCACCTCAGTCTACTGCTGGGAGAAGTTGTAAAGTCACAGCACTGCATATCATTTAAATGAAACATTTAAAGAACTAGACTAAGATCCCACTATTTCAGCCAGATATATCCAAGGAAATTCTCATCATCATATGCCACTTCTGCCCCAACCCCAAAAATTTGACTGCAGCATGAGGACTTGCTAGCCAATTATCAGCTACTCTATTAATGGGGAATTAAAATGATTAATGGAATTAATCTGTTATGCAGACTGAGCACATGCTGTCTCCATTTGTACATGAAGTGAGAAAGAAGCAATTTGCCTACCAAGGGAGAGACTTTATGACCCTGCACCATCTACTCCCCTTCCAAGAACAGGCAGACAGCAAATTAAGTCTATTCTCTGAACAGTGTTTTTTGCAGGTTTTTTTTGTTTGTTTTTAAAAAAACCCAAAACTTCCTAACTTCTACTTCTCATCTCCACAAGTCCTATCAACTTTGAGTTATAGCCCTCTCCCCTCAAAGGCCCAGGGATGCAATCACAAATGTCCAGGTTGGTTCATATTATTTTAGGGATTTTTCTAAGAAATAGGTTCATCAAGCTAAACAACTAGTGCAACTAGTTTTCCCTTGTGTGCTCTGATAATGATTTTTACCTAGCAGCAGCTGGGAACCAATAGATCCGATGTCTTTCTGGAGAAGCTTCTGTTCCTAGGAAGGTCAATCATCAAATAGGATTCATTTTTCACCTGAGAAAAGAGAGATGTTGAGGCCTTATAGATCTGTATGGTGTTAAAGTTTTGCAAATAGCAGAGAACTAGACTTCAGTAATTACCTTTCCTTTCAGAATGAACTGCAAAAGCCATCTTTGAGTAGAATGTTTTTATTACAGTGGTAAAAAGAAAACAGAATAGAAAACAGTGAGGCAATTAATAGTTCCCTTTGTTACCTAAAATATAAGTTAGATATGTGGCTTCCATTTCTGTGGTTTGGGACATCACAACTATGAGTGGAAGACCTATTTCAATGAAATATTTTGTTGTTGCTGGAAACCAGCAATTCTTTGTAAATCAAAACATCTGTAGGAACACAGCAGTTTCAGACACCTACCAATGGAAGAGAAGGAACTTGCCAGATTCAGTGCCAAACTGCCAACACAGGACCCTTGCAGACCATTTGGCCAAATGCTTCTGAAGCAAGGCACAATATCTTCCATGCTTCTTGAGGGAGAGCCCCAAGATCCCAGACTAAGCCAGTAGTCCTTAGTGGGGAGATGAGAGTCCCAGGAGCTTTAGACTCCTGTCCTACCCATCATAAAGCTGGCAGCCCAGAGACATTGGCTGAACCAAACCCCAGCCTTGGATTTGGATGCTGTGCTAAAATTCTGTTTCTAAGTTTTCAGACCTGGTTTTTCATATTTTTCTTTCCACAAATATTTCAATAAGTCTGCCTCAATCCAGAACAGATTTTTTTTTCCTCTCCCAAATATCTGAAAGGATGGGAAAGTGCAGGTTTCATTTCAGCTCTAAACATGAAGCAGACTTTTGCTTTACTAATTTTGCATTATTTGATAAGTCATCCTTAAGCAGCTTGCTCTAGAGGACTATTGCAAAAGCAGAATCCCACACCATATTAATAGTACTCTTAGGATCTTCATGATAGTGCTGGACAACAGAAATCTAACAGGAAAGGGATATAACACAAAGGCAATGTCTCACTGTTTACAAGTGACTCTGGCTTGCCCAAGTACTGGCATTTGACTCTTCAGAGGTCCAGCATAATGAAGGCAGCTGTTTGGTAGTTTTTCCTGAAGGAATGGTGTGTAGAGGAGAAAGACAGAGGTAGAACAAATTGAATCACAACATTTAGGCCTTTAGCTGTAGAGCATGATTGGAAAGGGAAAGCAAACCTGATGTACTCCTTCCCATCAGATACTGCAGCCAAAAAGAAGGAAGCAGGAAGATAAACCGTGCCAGGACTTTTCTGGCTTGCTTACTGCAAGGGAAAGATCAAGCAAAGTTACATGGAGAGCCCCAAAAAGCCATTCATCTTCTTTACATTTTAGACTTGTCTGGCAGGACAAAACCAAGAACAAATGACACAACCACACTGTGAAACTGCCAAAGCAAACTCCTAAAGCAAGAGAAACATAGCTATTTCAAGTTTTATTATTAAATGGACCACACTTGCAAGGCTTTCCAAGAACCCAGGCCAGATAGTATGTAATCTCAGATCAGAGTTTCTTATGAATCTGAAGACTAAGATAGGATTTTTCTTTGGACTCATGTAGTATTGACTTGGTGCTTGGTCATAGTTTGCCATCTGCAACCAGACAAAGGTTATTACGTTACCTAAAATTTCCTTTTTTAAAAAAGAAAAAAAAGAAAGCCCCCCCCCCCCCCCGAAAAAAC
>VZTL01076717.1:87754-112684 GCA_013400535.1 Scopus umbretta
CCCCCCCCCCCCCATGAATAACACTTTTGAACACGGAAGTGTTAACTGAATGAGAGGAGGAAACAGGTTGTAGTCCCATACCCACCCACCTTCTTCTAGTTAGCCCTGCTCCTTGGGGCACTCTTGTGATACTTACATGGCCCTATTCCAGTCCCATAGTCATGCAGTCCCCTGTCTCAGCTTTGGCTCTGCTATACTCGCTATCTGAGATGATGCAATTGGACTAAAATAATCGCATGAATACCCACCTATACTGTATCCACAATTAAAAAGAAAAGTGTATCTAGTTATGTGTACTTTCCAGTTTTATACTAGGCCCACAAAGAGCTAAGCTGCCTGAGAGATTTCTTCAAGGGTAAAAGCAGGAGAGAATAAGTAGAAAACTTTTAAGTATAGTTATAAGATATGTATGTATGTCCTGCCACAATGTAATTAAAGCTTAAGAAGTTCATAAGCCCTTGTTAAGTTATTAGAAATTGCATTAGCACGACAATGGTGACTCACTTCTTCCCATGTCATCCAAGCATTAAAAACTGTGGGTGGAGGTGAGGATTTATTAAAAAAAATATTTTACAAATAACCGTTAGTACTATTATTACCCAGAATAACTGTAAAGAGCACAATGGGTTCTTATTATTCAATCAGTTGAAGAGTCACAAGACAAAGGAATTAACAATGCTAAATGACTTCTTTCTCATTAACAGGAGAATCAAACTGTACAAGATGTAGGAAAGAGACAGTGGAATCTGCTGAAGGGACTTTTATTGAATTCAAAAGTTGTAAGAATCTAACCATAGCAACTGGAAGAGCATTAGAGTACTTCTAGAGGTCAGCTGAAGCACAGGTATATGCACAGGAACTATTATTTAACGTGACATTTTTTTCATTGAATGAATATTGTTATTTTACACCTGCACTAACATCACTAGTTAGCACCAGCTCAATAACCCTCTGGTTCAGCTAGGAAGCAGCCATACCATTGCTCCTCAGTAAGAGCCATGAAAACAGAGGATCACCTAGTAGTCAGCCAAAGAGCAACTGTTAAAATTAACACTTCTGTGTTTCCTATACAGGACTAAAGCTTCCTTTTTTCACCAACAGTATTTTGAAAGAGCAAGATGGAGACAGTAATCAGTAGATGAATCTCTGGCAACCACACCTACTAACAGACAAATCCTTGTTCTGGCTTCCCTTGTGTAATTGTTCCTTGCTGGAACTGATCTGTTCCCACAGAAGTTCATGATTTCCATGACAGGGGAAAAAACTCCTAGTGAGATTTAAAACAACATAAACACCTTCTTGCTAACTCTTCTCGTTGATCCTTCAACTCAGAGATAAGATCAAGTAGTGGCATCCACTTGTGCTGCAGCAGAGCATCAGTGTGTAAAAACAGGAAAATAGCCCCTCAAAGCTTGAGGAAAGGAACCCTCTGTTTTAGGTTTCATTATGAGTAAAGCTAATGGAAGAAGATCAGCTAGACATTTGTCCATCAGATCCTGTATGTTATTAAATCCGATGCAATATTCTAGGACAATACATTCAAGGTATTGTGGCTACAGACTCATATTTCAATCCTATCACGTTTATCCACATACAAGAGCCCAAAATTATTCCTCCTGCTAAGATAACTATGTTAGAGGATACAAAAGGAAACTGTGCAGGAGACCTCATGGTTTTACCTCTCCTTTCCTGCCTGTATTGGACCTTATACAAAACATTCTCTTGTCTTTTCAGAAAGACAGTCAGTAGGCATTTATAGGTATAGAGAATAGAAAGCAAGGAGTATAATAGTTACACACAACACTTATTTCGTGCCTAGCGGTGGGCATATGAAGGGGATTTGATGAGCAGATTTACAGGCAAGGAAACAACAATTCAGAAAGCTTCTTCAAATGCACTGTATAACATACATAATTCAAGTGAAGTTTTCAGAAGTTTTTGTTTCTGTCCCCAGCTCAGTGCCAGAGTTCTTGGAAACCAGCTTCATAAACCAATCACAATGATTAGAAGTGAAAGCAGCTCAGAGCATGCAAACATGTGGTAGGTAGCACGTACTCCTACAAGCTGATTAGTACTCTTCCTCAGAATCCTGCAGAGGAAGAGTCAAAATCCTAGTTTTATAAAAATAAAAAAGCACAGGAGAAAGACATAAAACACAACAATTAATTCAGACATAACACACAAGACAGTGGGGGGGGGGGAGAAATTTTTTAANGGCGCCGTGTGGCGGGGGGTGGGGGGGCAGACATTTTTTAACTCTGCGAGCTCCACATATACACACAAAGCACATTAAACAACTACTATTTCCAGCTAATCACACTTTCTGCCAGAAGTTGCCCCCCTGTAGGAGTCTGTTGACAGGACCATGTGCCCTTGTTTAGCCACACCTGCTCCAAAACTGGCATTTTTTTTTGTTTTGTTCCACATGATTTGGATAGGAGCAGCTGAGGCAAGGATAAGTCCTCCCTCTTCAAAGGCATAGGAATGACAGCAATGGACAGTAGTGTCCATAGACAATAAGAGCCATCATGCTGGTTCAGACTCTGTCCTGCTCAAGTACTACCCTAAACTGCTATAGGAACATCCACCTATACATCTCTCTGAAAACGCTAATCTCCATGCCATGTTCTGTCCTTACTCATACTCAGTGCCAACCCATAGACGAGTTTATCAGTATTTTTCGCTGCTGCTCTTCATTGACATATTTCTGCAATCCTAGGCTCTTCCTCTGGGAGAGAAGAAAGTCTACCCAGGAAGTGGGGATCCCCATAAATCAAGCAGGGATCCAGCTTCACCATACTCATGGAGGAAAAAAAGCCAGGATGAAATCTGCTGGACTGTCCTCTCAACTCTGCCTCAGATGTGTTGGGCAATACTAAGGAAATCACATTCAATGCCTCAATTTCCACTCCTGTGATTCAAGTGTATTAGTACTGCCTAACACCATGAGGGTATGTGAGGTTTAGTTCAGTTATATGTATGATACTCCAGATTTTAAAATGGAAAGCTGTATATAAGTACAACCTATTAGAGTATTACCAAAACTGAACTCAAACATCAAGGGAATGTTTCAGTGGAAGAGAAATGAAAATCATTTCTCTCTGTTCTCTAGATTCCAAGATATGAGCAACACTGTCAAATACCTCTAGAAAATAACATTCAGTGAAGAATCAAAGGCTCCCTTTTGTGAAGACTATTTCATTATAAATTCATTTTATTCTGAGTCGGAAGACTCACAAGTCTTTCCTGGGTTTTGTTTGCAGGCTTTAGAATTGTTTCCCTTGTTGTCATATTCCCTCTTGCCAACACAGTAAGAATAGAAATCCTAATGCACTGCATTACAAACTACCTAGCTTTATTAGGTTGCATAGACATTACCACAGATTTAATCTATTAAAGCCATTAGTTTTTGCAAAGTATGGAGCAATTATCATTTTCTGAAGCTAAAGAACAAACAGAAAACAGTGTTAAGATGTATAAATAAGACAAAGTAGAAATTAGAATACTTCAGGGCTTTCCAGGGTGATTATATTAATCAGGTTTCCTGTATCTCTCTCTCTTCCATCCCTTTGCACTTCCCCTCTCTTTTTCTAATCTCAGTCTTTCTTCCCTCACTTCTCCTGTCCCAGAGACAAGATTCAATTATAGAGAATATAAAGAGAATTTTTCATTGAGGCCAGACGACTAACAGCTCTCTCAGGACTGAGGGCACTGTCTTCTATACCACAAAGGTATTGGGCAGGGAGAGGATATTTGGTGGTGGGTTTTTTTTTATTATTTATTTATTTAAACTGAGATAAACTTGGGATGGTTGTTTTGATGCAAAATGCAAGGGCCCACAGGTGCTTGCTGGTTTTACTAACAGCTAGGCAAGCTCAGCACTATTCTATACCCTGATGATTTGACCTCAGCTAATTCACCTCCCAGTAAAACCAAAATGCCTTGGTGCATCCACTGCCCTTTCATTGTATAATAGCCATGGTACAAGTTGTCCTGTGTTAAAAACTGCTTTCTTGTCACTGAAGACAAAGTAAATTTTTCTGCCTAGTAATAGCTTTAGAGAACTCCTATCTAACCAAGCTCTGTAAGCACAGGGTTTGCTTGCAGCATGCAAATTGCCCTGCAGAGGGTCTCTGGCACCCTCTCAGCTTGAGCAAGCATAAATACTTGGGTGCATTGGCACTCAGGCTTCCCCAAGGTGCATGTCTAATCATGGCAATTCTCTCCCTTTGGCTTCTCAGCCATTTTCAGTATTTTTTTTTTTTTAAAAAGTCTCCACCAAAAAGCAGGATAGATACACTTCATATTTAGTGACAGAAAAACCTCAACAAGTTCAGATAAACACATGCACTTCCCACCATCCATAAGGAGGGAGCTCCTCAGGTAATGGACTCTCTCAGAAATACTGTCCCTACTGAAATAAGTGTCAGAGCTCACATTGACTTCAACAGAGTGGTAGTTTTAACTTCCTTAAATTGCCAAAATTTACAAAATTGCAGTGAATATCCACAAGAATAGACAATCCAGAGATTTCAGGTACTTTTGTTTAGTCAAGTTATTGGTACCTCAAAGAATGCTTGGCCACATCTTGCAAGTACTTTTGCTTTAGGTAAAAAGGAGCACACAATAAAAGACATAGTCATTCAATTTATCATAAACCAATTTTAAATTTATTGTAAACCAAAGAATTTAAACAGTGCTCAAGTGACAGCTGGTCATGGCCATTTTCCCTAGATTTTTAGGTGCTGCCCATGCCAACAGATACATCTTCTTCATCTGCTTTCTTCTTCTTTTTCTCCCTTCTAGCAAACTTTTGGATAAATTTTAAGTGTGACTTGGCTGAAAACTGGACTTAAACTCACTACCATACAGGATCATTTTAAGAGAATCTTTAAAAGATGTTGTTCTACAGCTACTTCTATTTTTTCAAGACAAAGTATTATCTCACTTACCTTACTGCATGAACTAGAAAGGATTTTTTTGTGAAACCCTAGGAAGAAACACTGTTGTTATACGCAGCACTTAATACTGATAGCCTCAAATGTATCTTCTTTAAAAGCAGAGCTGGGAGGCTGTGCTGGAAGGCAGGTTTGCTCCAGCTCAGAAGTCCTGCTCACCTTTGGCATTAACCCTCAGGAGGGTAGAAATTACTCTTTCTACAAGCTGATTTGAGGTAGTCTGTAAAAAATTTTTTAACTTCAGTTTAAGAAGGGGGGGGAGAATATTCATGCCCTAGAATTTATAGTTCACTGACATTTCCTCAGGCAAGGAAAACTTCTAACTACCAATGACCTTACTAGCAGCTGTTGGCTGTTACAAATGGATGACAACAGTAAGAAATAAAATAAATTAAAAAAAAAAATAAATGGGCCTTTATCATAAGGGGAACTTTTCATTTTAAATGCAGTGCCTTTTGGAATTACAAGTGACTTGGCCAGGTTTCAGGATTAATGAACACTCGCTTGTCAGGTTCAGTATGTCTATATATCGTGGAGTTTACCGAGACGATGCAATCAAAGCTTTCCCCCTTGAGTTTGGAATGACCCTTTAAGGACTTAAGAGAAGTTTTAGAGAGAGAATTAAATTCACAGGTGCACCTGTAAAATTAAACTGTTGCTTTTTGATAGACCCATAACTTTTCTGAGACACTGAATTTCTGAAGAAAGATTACAGCCTGACCCAAACAAAGCAGTGGCTGTAAAAGTTGAAAGCCACAACAGAAGAGTGCTCAGCTGTTGGGGCCAAGTTTCTTGCCTACTATAGCAATGCACCCGTGAGGCTGGGGGACCAGCCCTCAGGACAGCAAACCTTGCTGTTCCCCAGTCCTGGTGTTCACCAAGCAACTTCTGGAGCTCCTGCAGCTTGACGTTATTCATGTTCTTAAACAGCACAAACAGAGAACCCAGATGCCTAATTTAGCTGGGGCCAAGTAGGGAGCTTCCACCAAGCAAGCTACAGGGATGGTGTTGTGGTTTAACCCCAGTCAGCAACTAAGCACCACACAGCCATGCACTCACCCTCCCCACCCCAGTGGGATGGGGGAGGGAATCAAGAAAAAAAACTGCCTTGAGATAAAGGCAGTTTAATAAGACAGCAGAGGAAGAGAAAATAATAATAATAAAAGAATATACAAAATGAGTGATGCACAATGCAGTTGCTCACCACCCGCCGACCAATGCCCAGCCTGTCCCCGAGCAGCAATTGCTGCCCCCTGGCCAACTCTCCCCAGTTTCTATACTGAGCACGATGCCATATGGTATGGAATAGCCCTTTGGCCAATTTGGGCCAGCTGTCCTGCCTATGCTCCCTCCCAGCTTCTTGTGCACCTGGTAAAGCATGGGAAGCTGAAAAGTCCTTGACTAGTGTAAACACTACTTAGCAACAACTAAGACATCAGTGTGTTATCAACATTATTCTCATCCTAAATCCAAAACACAGCAGTGTAGCAGCTACTAGGAAGAAAGTTAACTCTATCCCAGCTGAAACCAGGACAGATGGTTATTCTGGCTGATGGACAGTTGGGAGCACTGATATCTTCTGCTGACTCAGATGGGCTCCAAAGTGGGTATTTCTTTAGAGTACTCTCTCTCCTATGCTGTTAACACAGCTGCCTGCTCTGGGGGGGCTGTGGGACAGAGAGTGACCCAAGTGGCAGCAGGAGCTGCCACCTGTGCCAATCTGCTTCCTCCCTCAGTGGATACCAATGACACAAGAGGAATGGCTGAACAGGACACATAGCCTGTTCAGGCTTGTAGTCTAATTTGCCAAAGTCAATTGAAGCTGGTACCAGTGTACCCTTGCCCTGGGCTGAAAACCGTGGTGGCACAGAAAGAAATATGCTTTGAGTCTGCTCCTAAGTATAAGCCTACATGTCCAAATGTTAAAGTACTCTAGGTACCAGAAAATCCAAAGCAAGGTTAGATAGCAACATGGGTGTATTCAGAGAAAACTGAAATAATATATGGATCAAATTCCTTCCTTTCTTAGTTCATCGTCACCTATTGCAGAAACAGCTGTACAAGGTTAAAACATTATTTGCATACTCACCATCAAGTATTGCACCCCTGCTGAAGGTCCAAACTGGCACATTAGAGCTGGCAAAATAGACTACAGGGGCAATCCCCATTCTGTCCCAGCCAGGTTACCTTCACTCACCACAGAAAAGCAACCAAAATGCCCCAGGAGCCCAGCACAGGATCACCAATGGGCTTTCCTAGGCTCCTCCATCAGCTCACCTGCAGGCTTGACAGGCACCTACTGAGGAACAGTAATAAATAGGCTAAGGATGGAGACACCACAAGTGGACCCATCTGTTTCCATCATTAATAACAGAGTTACCTCAGGTGAGAGACCATTGCCACCTGCTACCACTGCTGCCTATACAGAAGGCAATCAGCTTACCTGTTACAGTTGGAGAGACACAACACACCCAGATGGGGCTGCCCCTCCATGGTGGAGAGGAGGGTAGGCAGTGCTTACATACAGCATCTTTGCATTTGTATGAAGAAGTCTGTAGAATGAGGTTTTTTGAGTTATGAAGACTGGTGATAAAAACACTCTCGGCCAAAACCGCTAGGATGTTACTAATGTTGTGTGCGCATGACAGATCTGTGACTGAAGCCAGCATGCAGACACAGCTCCATCTTCTTCCTGTCACTACTATGAGATTTCCTAGTTTTCAGAGAGGAAAAGCTGGGCAAATGCTATAGACTGAGGCAGACATTCATCCTTCAATAAAAAACAAGTCCACAGACAGCAAAACTACAAAAAACAAAGGCCACAGGTTTTGACACAGCAGTGGTTCAGATGGCTGCAAGGCTGTTTCAGGCTGGCCTGTCTCAGCTGTTGTGCAGGCTGGTGAATGCCTCCTCTCCTCTTCAAAGCAAAGCAACCTTGCCCCAGCAGTGCTGCCAGCCTATGCCATGGTCCTCCAGTGTAACCCCCAGCCCTGGTGCAGGTTCACTTTCCTCCAGGAGACCTCTGCTCATCCAGCAGGCATCTGTCACCCATGGCCCGACCAGTGCTGTGTTTCTGGCAGGGCTCTACCCATCTGCTTCCTTCCACCAGAGAAAGGAAAGAGCTTCTTCAGACTCTCATTACCCCATGAGATTAATGGCCAGCGTGGGACAGATGCTGTGCTTTTCAGCTGGCTGGACTACTGAACCTTTGCTGTTGTGTTCACTCATCTCAGCTGCTTTTCCTCCCACCTTTGGAGATGTCAGTGTTGTCTGGGCTTTCCTGGACAGGGCTGGTGCCTGCTTAAAATAGCTTTGAGCTGTCTTACACAGGTGGAGAGGTGTTCTTTTAGAAAGCAAATGAGTGTTAGTTGTACTGTTGAGAAGCCCACTGCATCAGCCATTAAACTACTCCTCCTGCTGCCAGCGCTGTCAGGGATGCTGTGCTGGGGCTGCTGCCTTCTGCCACCCCCAACTAAGCATTAGCACCAGTAGTTACCCTCCTGTTCCAGCCAAGCAAAGTCTACGCAAACTCTTTTTCCTCTCCACTTATTTCAATGCTTGTTCAGGCCTGTAGAGGCATTTTCCTGAAAGTGCAGGCTTGGGGCTGTGTTGCGTCTCTTGCAACAGACCACCTTCGGCTGAGGTAGCACGGAGGCCCAACACCCCGCCTCCGGGCCAATGAGCACTGACACCAATATGAGGATGCTACAAATGGCGTTTATTAATAGGTTGCAGAGCAATATATACTCCGCTGCCTTTCGTTACCGCCCATAAGCTATACGTCACGAGGGGTAGGAATACACATGTCAAAGGGGGAGGCCCCTGTTCTTTCCGTTACATTGCGTGATCTTCCAATCGCTATCCCCTACAGGGCTGCCACGTCTTTCTCAAGCAGACTTCTTACAAGGTGATTTAGGAAGGGTCTCATGGATCTTTGGGTCGTAGCATCAGCACCTTAGTGAGGTTCCCAGTGTGCTCATCACCAGTATCGTTGTATACGAAAGCAGGCACTGCAGCAGCAACTGTGTGTGCTTTTTAAGCCACATGGAATGGTTAGGATTTTGTGTCTGCTGGTTTATTTCTAATAAAAACTGAAATTTTGGAAAAACCGCATAATATAGGAGCTCAGATCTGGGATGGAATCCAGTGCTGGCTTTAGAGGACGCAAGTCGTGAGGGATGTGTCATATTAGTAGCTTGCAGCTAATGGGCTGGCAGAGGCTGGAAGCTGTGCTGGCTCATTGCCCGGGGCCCATGGAACTGCTCAGGTAACAGCCTCCAACATCTCGGCCAGCGGACCTTGACGGCTTCTTCATCCAGAGGTAATTAGCTAAGGTTTCCACAGTGCACCAGTTTCATTCATAGGTACAGTCATCCCCCCTCCTAGCCCAGCTGTTTAATGTCTTTCTTGGATCACAAAAATACCTGTGTCGGTGCCCTAGGTTAATGCCTATTGCAAATTTCTAAAGGACAGTAACTGCCTCTCTGCATCAGGCACAAGCACAGCAATAAGCTCTGGAAGAAAACAAACAAAGCAGGCAAGAGAAGAGTGTCTGTCTTTTGAGCAAAAGGATGCCAAAGAACCCATTCACAAGGAAAACATCATGAGACTGACAAGTGACAGCTTGTCCCACTAGCTCATGTCAGAACCAAATCTAGCAGAAAGGCTGTAACACAGTGTAAAACACACATTCATTACAGCCTGGCATTAGCAAGCAGGAAGAGCTGATTCCCCACCCAACTCAAGCCAGCAGGGGATAACGAAGAGGTTAAAAATTATAAAGGAGGAAGGGAAAATAGCAGAGCAATTACAGGAGATCCTGGTTGCTTTGCTCTGAATAAAAAGGGTAGCTTGTGAAACTAAGAAAAGTAGTATTTAGCTTCATTATGAGAGCCTCCTGCAGCAGGGAAGAAAACAATACCATGTGATGAAGCCGAGGTCAAAGATGCAGCCAAGCCAGGCTGCACTGCAAAACAGCTGATAGACAAGGTTGCAGCAGGACAGATGAGGTGGTACCGTGGCCTCTGGCTTCCTGGAGCCCTAATTCACACGACCAGGTACCATTTATAGCTGAGCCAGCAGCTACGTATCCACAGCCATCTAACACCGACACCAAACGTCTGGATCCCGCAAGAAACCATAACACCTGTCATCACAACCCTATGTTATTTCTAGAAAAACAGCCCACTTTAGGCATGGAAAAGAGACAGCCATAAGTATAAACCTCCTTATTCTGAAATATGTTCCTGATCATTAGGTAGTTCCTGTCACCTAAAAGAGACCCAGGTGCCCAGATGAGAATATTCAAATGAAGGAGAATTTACAAGTTGTAGAACAGAGATGGCTTGTAGGTTAGAAATGCATAGCCTCTTTTTCCCTGCACAGTTTACCTGGTCTGAATGTAACACCATATCTTTTTTTCATTAGCTCACCTTTCACTGACTCCAATGCAAGCATCCTGTACACCTAATTTGGTTACAATTCTCTTGAAGATACAGTCTTAAATGTTTATTGCTAATTTCTTCAATAAAGTGCCTGGCATAAAATGATAGCCATTTTTGGTACACAGCAAAAGATTAAGTTCCTAATTTTCCCATTTTTCTGTTCTCAAAACTGTTTCAGTTTGCAGAGTTTGTCTGCATTTTCCGTTCCAGTTTGAAAACAAACTGTTGCCTTGTACAGAAAATCTTTGTGGTACTTCCAGTAGGAAGAACCTGTAATTCACCTGTTAACAGGAGATGATTTGCTGCATTTATCTTCTTAGCTGCCAGAAGCATTTGGCAATAATGTGGGAAGCTTTTAAAGTTTAACTAGGGTGAAGAAGGTAAGAAAAAGCAGCATGGGTCACAAGCTGCCTCACAAATTATTATGTCCACGCTTTTAATGGCTCTACTCAAACAAATAAAATATACCAGGAGCAAAACAAAATTGCTTTTTCCAAGGTGCTCAGAATTGATACAATCATGCAAAAATTCAGCAAGAATTTCCTGTGTATTCTTTTTGAGACTTCCTGGCTCTGCTTGTCTCCTCTCTTTCCATTTCTTCCATGGCTTCTGACTTGCCTACAAAGGGAAACCACAACACCTCTGCATCAAAAACATGATCAGCTTCTGCTCTCTCTTCTTAAGTTACAGGAGCTGGCTAGTCACCAAAGAGGCAAAAAACACCCAAGAATCTTCTGTTTTGACTTGGCTGAGTAAAATACAGTCCATCTTCAAAGTTCAGACCTGGGCACGCACATCTTGAAACATCCACAGGATAATGAGATCTTCAGACTATGAATTTTTATCAAGGATCATTTCTAAGAGGCAGAAAACTGTTCATTACAAGTAACAGACATTTGCTGTTTTTTATATAAATCAGTTTCCTGTCACAGGTTTTCCTATTTTTATTAGTATTTTTAAACTACCAGGCGTGAAACTGGCAGATCCTAGTTTGCAATTATTTTTTTGGAGCTAACTTTTTTGCTGTCAGCTGATTTACTGACATTGCCTTCCTATGTGTCACTGGGGTGAATAAACCAAAACAAATGATTTTTTACTACAGGAATTGAATTTCTGCCCAGCACCAACAGCTTCCCTCTTCCTTGAGATTTTTGAGAGGACTTCTTCTGATTGCAAACCTAATGCTGACTTTGTGGCCCATATGGATTGCATCAAACGTCACACAGTCAAATCAATCAACAATGTTGTTATCTTTTAGTATTCCTTCCTTATTTAAGCAGATAAATGAGAACAGACACAATTAAGTCAATACATCAGTACTTTGGTTAAATAAACAATTAAAAGATAATCTCAGGTATTTGGGATCCCCAAATAACATATTTGGAAAAAGATGTGGGTCTATGGGGTCTAAATCTCTCAGGAGCTGCAAAGTACATACCAAATCAATGGGATTTATGGATCACGTTGTTTGGTACCTGGGACAACAAATGAAGGAATGCAGAAACAGCTTAAAAAAAGTGGAGCCACTGCTTCAGACCCAAGATTATGGACAATGTGACTCACAAAAATGAAGTCTGTTTATTTGTCTGTTTTTAAAAAATACACTCTAAATGAGGAAAAGAAAGCAAGGAAGGTAGTGTTGGAAGCTCTCAGCGTGCTGGGAGACGTTGCTGTGGGTGGTGTGCTTTCAAGTGCGTTGAATGTTGTACATAAACTGATTGAGACCAGATGTAGTCTGTGCTTTTGATATGGTGTTACTGATTTGTTTTTGTATACTGGGTTTAAATTAAATTCAGTGTTGATTTCCTAGATCTACATAAGCAGCTTCTAACAGTTACAAAGCATAGTGATTTTGTGTTATCATGACAAAGACATTGACATACCTTGTTATTCGTGTTGTGTTTTTTAAGGGTGAGAGCTTTGCTGGAAAGTAATTTCAAGGAAGCACCAACATTGCTTCTATAAACTCTCACCTTATTTTAAAAAAAATTGTTTCTTACATCGAAGACTTTTTTCTTTTAATAAAATTATGGTCCTCCCATAAGTGTTGTTTGAGGTACAAGTCTCAGAACAACACAGACAGAGTTCAGCTTCCTGCTAATGAGTTGATATTGAGCTGATTTTATGAGCTGGCAATGTATCAACCGCTCATCATTAAATCATTCCCAAAATGAACATTCATGAACTTCACCTACTCCAGCAATGCAAGGTAACTCATACTTCTGATTTCCAATTCACTGCAAAGTAACTTGAATTCAGACTACACTGCTGACTTCACTGAATTGCTGCATAACGAGCTGCCATAAAAACAATGAGGATTTGCATGCAGATATTGGACATTCTTATACATATTAATTTGGTCAGACAATGTATTACAACTACTCCAGTGAACTACTGCATGGAAATGAACAGTCCTAATATCCTGCTTTAAACTGCCAGAACCTTGTTGGAAAAAAGTACTCCTCTTTAAAAATGAAATAAAAATGCATTTTCTATGCTGAAGTTTTGTATTCTGTTAACTTTTTCCATTACAGCAGTGAAAATCAAAGAAAAAAATGTAATTCAATGGCCCTAATTTTGCCATTTGCTTTTAGTTTCTCAGGGGTATTTAAACAGGGGGTTAACACATCAAAGCTTCATTACCCTCATTTTTCTGGAGGAGTCTGTCATCAGGTCACACTTGCAGGAACTTTATTTGGAAAGAAGTCTCTGTGTGAAGGGCTCACCTTTTTTCACTGAGGAGAAGTTTGTGTAGATTAACACAGCTTGCAGAATAATTGTCCAGGAATGGTTATCCAAGTCTCATGTCCACATGTTGAATACAGCTCAGCAAAAAGTTACAAAATTGTTTTGAGGTCTTAAATGTACATTTTACAGTGAAAGATTCAGAGGTCAGTCTATTCAAAGAGAAGGTTAGGAAGAGATTTGATCATAACTGTGTTCATGGAGGTAAGAGAGACCTCAGTCTAGTACATTAAAATATTGATGTGCGTGCAGCAGCAGATCAAACTGTATGGCTGCAGCAAGAACCAGTTCAGTCTTTTGTTTCTTGCAAGTTGCTGCCCAGGATCAGTTTAGCATTGTAAACTGTGTCAGTTCAGGAGCAGTTCAACCATCCCTGCTCTGGTGGGCAACAACCCCTGGGAAGGGGGTGCATGAGCAGCTGGGGCAACAGTTGCTCCAGCTTGAGCTAAGCCCGATGCTGAATGCATATTATCATCTTTCGATAATGAGATACAAAACACCAGGGAGCTGAAATTAGAAATGTTCAAATACAACATGAAGTGCATGCTTTCGAGAGAGAGGAGATAACTATTTGAACAGCTTCCTGCGGCATACAGTAGATTTCTGATTATCTGATGTATTTAAAACAAAACTGGATGTCTACTAACATCAAGCAGGGTGAGCTATGTAAAGACTTTATGCAGACATCAGTGGATTGAATTCCACAACTTGCTTTATTTAGGAGGTCACCTAAATGCAAGAACCTGGGAAGGCTTTGACAGAAGAGCTGGATGGAGTTGATACTCACCTATAAATTCCCTCCATTAGGACAAGGGACTATTAGGACAAACCACTGCCTTGCTACAGCAGGACTTGGTCAGAAGCAGCATCAGGCTAAAATGTCTTCTACTTGCTCGTAACAAAAAAGTTTTCATAGTCCTTTCCACAAAATATCTCATACTTCAGAAATCACTCACTGCTTCTGCTCTCACATTTGCTTAATATAAACTTGAACTAGTTTTTCTCTCCTTTGTGTTGCAAGCACCTTTTGTTCCTTCAGGCCTCCAATGGGAGAGGAAAAGAACAGGGCTGGGAAGATGATACAGCTGAGATTTATGCCTGCAGTGGAAGGATTTTTCTCCATATTCCAATTCTGAAAAAATTTCTGGGTTTGCTTTTGTTGTTGCAGTTGTTTTGAACTTTTAAAGCATGTCAAAGGAGCCTTGAGCTTTATGGAAAGGCACTTTTAAAAGTTGGGGGTTTTCTAAGTTTAAAAGAAGAATGTTTCCTTTTTTAAAAAAGCAAATAAAATAAATGTGGCATAACTGAGATTTAAAAGACACTCTATACTCTTTGAAGAAGCAACAGAGTCAACCAGATGGGTTTTGGAAAGAGCTAAATGTACATGCGTGCCCACGGACACACTCACACACAGAATTTCCTTAATGACTGAGGATGATTAAGCACACTGTAACATTCAAATGTAGAAGCTGGTACACCATTCAAATACCATCTTAATTTTACTGTGTTTCTTAATTTTAGGACACATAACTATATTTAAATATATACACGTAACTGTGTAATTAATTATAAAGACCAACAATGCTGCTGTCTAGGACCCATATACCTAAAGAAGTTCTCAGACGTGTTTGTACTGCCCATGCACTTAACAGTTATTTGTGGTAGTGGCTGCTCTCTCTGGGCTCCTAGAATGCTCTTTTTCATTCCCCTGCACTGCTTTTTGGAATAAACAGTATCTCCATTCCTTACAAAAGGATCCTAGAGAAATTGCATGGTTAATTTGACCAGCCAATGTCGGTATATAAACAAAAGAAATACAGATACCACTCCTCAAAAGCCTATGGACTAGTTTTTTTTTATTAAAGGGGCTAGATTCACTAAGCATCCTCTGAGACAGCCCTAACAGTCTGGTTTCCAAAACATGCTCTGTACCTCTGATCTGAAAATTACTCCTCTCTAAAGTGAGCGCCAACATTTTCTAGTCACCTTTCACAACTTTGGATTAAAACCACCACAAGAGGAGCCACCTTGCCAGCTCAAACCAGGGGAGAGACTTTTATTTAGCTCCCCTCCTGACACTACAAATACACCTAAATGGAAATCAGTACTCCATTTGTAAAACGTTCCTCAAAACCAAATTTTATTTTAATTTGCTTTTTACAGGGGACTGCTAATGACATAACTCAATTCATGAAGCAGTGAGGCACTGCAACAGCCTTTTCACATCTCCATGCAGACCTTGTCTCGTAGCATTTTGGCACTGGGTAAAAATAGAGGTGGCAAACTCCTAGGCCACAGGAGGAACTCAAACATACATAACAGGGTTCACCATACACTGCTAAACTTGTCCACCTGCTAACACGTGCTGTTATGACTATCTGGATGCTCATCTTGGCATGGGCTGTAGCTGAGGAGGTGGGCAAGCAGCAGCATGTTGATCCTCAGAAGCAAACATGTCCAGGTGTTATCAGTGTGACAGAAGGCTGAAGCAGAAGAAAAAAGATGGGGATGTACACAGTTGCATTGCAGGGTACAGTGGCGTTTGTGGCACCCAAGGGCACTAGCAGCAAAGGGAAGGAGGGCTACAAGACTCTCAGCTCCCTTCTTCTTTCCTCACACATTCATTATCATAGGTAGAAAAATTCCATAGGTAGAAAAATACCATTAAAAATACCATAACCCTTCAAGGGTTTTTGACCAAAGCAGCTGTGTTTTTGTATCGACAAAGAGAGTGTTTTGGCTGTATGGCTGCAATTTCTTCCTAAACGGGATACTTTTTCATTATTAACCCAACCAGTTTGTCTACCCTCCAAAGAAGAAATATATGCAAAAATCCTCTCATGAAGAACATTTGCAAAATACCTTAAAATTTTCAAAAGTCTTGGGAATTTTCTGTAAAAGCCTCAGACAATGCACTTTTCCTTCAGACTTGGAGGAATCACAGTTTAGAGGTGTGTGCTCCCCTGCAAGTGACAAGGTCAGATCCTTGTAAAGGTAGTCTTCCCCTAACAGCAGACTGGGCCAATAGAAACAAGCTGTGGTAGTGCCACCAAAGGTCCCTCATGGATTAACCTAAAAATTGGGAGGTTTAGAGGCAACTCATTCACACAAAAGGCAACTTCTGTGAGAGAAAAATGTTACTTTTTTCTCACTTTCCTGGGACATAGTCTGGATCAACTTTTATATTTACAGACTCAAGTATTAAGTATATCTTTCTTGTCAGCCTGTAGTGTGTCGTTTAAAATAAATTTAATATTTACGGTACCTCAAATTTTGTCCTTACTGCAGTACTTCTTGTTCTCACTATAGAAGATACTACAGATACCACAGTAAAGCTCAAATATCAGAGGGCACTAAAGTGCTGCTTTTTTAATGGCAGTCACTAAACACAGAGCTCATAAAACTGCAGTTATCTTAGTACTAGTGGTACTCAGAAATGAAAGACAGTAAGATATTAATGTTCCAGCAGTAATTCTACTGAAGTCAGTGGGGTAAGAGCTGGAGTTAACTTGCCCTTTGGAGAAAAAAATAAGCATGATCATCCTGGATGGGTGTTCAGGACAGGGATTTCTGATCAAGCAAGAAAACCTGGAGTAGAAGTGGAGGAGCTCTGGGCTTCCCAAAGTGTTCCCTGAAGATATCATTTGCGATGCTATAAAAGCTGTTCTCAGCAAACATTGAGAACATTAGCGTTGCCTGCGGAGCCAGAGGAAAGAGAAGGAGGAGAGCTGGAGGTATTGCTAAGAGAAGTGGAAGTTGTAGCTCAGCCTGCAGAAGTGAAATGGAAGAGGGGAAAAACCTAGAGAAGGTCCCTGGTCCAACCTCCTGCTCAAGCAGGGTGAGCTATGAGATCAAACCAGGGTACTCAGGGTTTTCTCCAGCTGGGTCTTGAAAAACCTTCAAGGACGGAGGCTGCACAACCTCTCTGGACAACCTGCTCCATTGCTTGACTATATACCATCTGAATGTTTCATTTCAGTTAATGCCTATTTTCTCTTATCCACCCTGCGTGCAATTCTGTGAGGCACCTAGCTTCATCTTATTGATAATCAACTTGTGGTTACTGGAAAATGAAGAGTAAAAAGTATGTTTACATATACAAAGCATTTTATGTCAATGTTTAATGCTTAGATAGATTGAAATCAAAGACCATGAAGTCTAAAAGATCATCAAATTCTAGAAAGCATAATCTGGATATAAATTTCACAAATTCCTTGTGCTGCAATGTATCATCAAGACCAGGTACAAAATGTATTCTTACCTGGCTTGTTATGTGTACTTAAGAACCTGATATAAAAATATGGTTTCCACAAGAAATGCCTTTGATTTCATGCACAATGTATCTCATTCACATGGGAGTAAACCAGGAGTAGCCCTATTTAAAATGTGCCAAGTCACATGATTTCAGACCAAACTGGTACATCAGTTGATGACAAACTCTCAAAATAGAGCAGTAAAACACCTTTCCAGGGGAAAAAAGAACCAAACATCTGAAAAAACTTGTTCTTCCTGAAGGTTTAATTTGTTTATCTGGAATCCTTTACTGCTCCCTTATCCATGTTCCTCTAATCAGTCTATATGGTACCACTTTTCTGCTGGCAAAGCAGCAAGGCCACTGTGATGCCAATATGCCTGAAGCTTGCCTCAGGCATATCTCTGCCAGTTTAGAACCTTTACCACCTGCCTGAGTTAGACTATCTCAGCAGAGAAGTAGTGATCCAAAAAGGACAACTTGTGGACTTGTGCCCTTGACAGAGAATCGTTTCAAAAGCTTGAAATCCCCAAGTCTTTCCTTCAAAAGGAATATATATATAAAATATATATATAATATATATAAAGCCTTAAATGAAAATTGCTGTATACTTTAGTCAGGAATTTAAAGTCTTCCACACAAAATGGTTTCCCCTTGTTATTCTTTTCAAACTAGCTCCCCAACAAATGTTTCAACAAAGTCATCCTCCAAAATCCACTTTTCCTCACTTAGGGAGTCACTCAGTGTCACCAGGAGGTTTGCTCAATAAAGGCATGCTAAATCAGACCATGGAGCAGCATTTATAATCAGACCATATTTAATGTTTGCAGGATATATCTGAGTCCAAGAACCATGAAAGGCTTTCAGACGTACAATTTGTGCTGCAGGAGCAGAGAAGAAAAAGAAAATCAGATGGGTGCTGGTTGCACACTAACATCTTGTCAAGTGCATTTTAGGCATGGCTAAGTGAATCCAATGGCATAGGCACCTTGGTTGATGAGTTCTCCACCAATGAAAAGACAAGCCATCCCATTAAATGCCACCCTCATGAGTGAGAGGCAGAGTCTGATGATGCTTATGTCTGTAAGAAAAGAGGGAACAAGGTGACTCCTGACTTGAGAGGCCCAGGAAAAGAATAGTTGCAATCTTCATGTTGAATATCTCCTTCCTCACTCCCCTGTGGATAGGTGGTGTCCCACATGGCAATCAAGAGCAAATGGACCACATCTACCCTCCCTAGATCTGAGTTAGCAACCCAGAGGATGCCACAGAGGATGAATTGTACTGGATGAGCTTTCTCTGCATGTAGAGTAACCCCAAGCACATCCTCTGCACTTCTAGGTGGCTGGCCCTCAAGCTCTGTGAGGGTAACTATCTGGCACCTGCCAATGATGTGAATCCACCCCCTCTTTTTACTGTTCATTCCAGTAGCTGCCTCTCCATTGGTTTGGGCCTGAGGCTGGAGGCAGCAGGAGGAAGGATTTTAATCCCCACTCTAGTAACTTCTATTTTTCAAGTTTTCCAGCCTTGAAATTACAGAGGAGATCCCAGATGACTCTGTATGTAGCCAAATGCAGTTGTCTCCAGCACTTGCTCAAAGAATAGATAAGGGAGCGGGACTAACTCAAAACTGCCAGATGGTACCTGATTTACAGGGTGCTGAGGAGGGAGCGCCAGTGCTGAATGACTGCAAAAGAGCCTTTTGAAGCCAGGGAGAATTTACTGCACTTTTTATGCAAGACTTAATCATCCTGATGGACATTTTTGTAGAAGGAGCACATTTAAGCCCAATCAATATGGAAAACTCTTAAAGAATAAATAAGACATCTCACTAGCTCAAACTGCTAGTAAGACAGCTTTTTAGGTATTGGTGGGCAAGATCTTCCTCTAGAAGTTTATTGTATAAACATTCCAAGCACCCCATTGCCTACTCTCCTAAAAGTTTTCATGCTGATACCAGAGGCAAGAGGACAAAATGCATGTCCATAACTAAGCTACTTCAAGGGACTCTTCTTGCTTAAAGTAACTTAAGCCAATGGTTTAAATCAAAACTTTGTCTTGTCTCCAAGCATTGTAAGGGTCTATGGAAGATGGTACAGGCTTTTCATTTCCATTGCAATGTGCTAAATACTGCTTAGAATTACAGGCACCATTCTCAGCATCCTCAAACGCACTGGCCTTGCCTGCCTGGACTGCCTTTGAACTTGCCCTTCTGAACTCTTTCCTCACAGAAAACAAGATCTAGGGCAAGGAAGCTTGTGCTGGTCTGCACCTGCCCCAAGAGCCAGCCTTGGTGCAGTCAGAGCACAAGTAGCTGCCACATTTTAGCTTGACTATTTTGAGCAAAAGGTGAAGTTTGCACCCTGTAACCTCAATGCTGTTGACACCTGAGCCACTGTGATGAAAGCCAACTCAGCTAGACTGTTTCTACTGCGGTCACCCCTGCAACTCTGCCATCATCCATAGTCAAAGGTTGCTGAGCAACTGCCCATGCTTTAAAATTCCTTAAAACTCATTTTGACAGGAAAATATATCCCATCCAGAAGGTTCCAGTTGAGAAACATATGTCCACTCTCTGGACCAATAACCTGAGTGTCTTCCAGAGGCCTGCCCATGCAGAGGATTTGTTTTCCACCTTCCCTGTCCTCCTCCTACCCATGAAAGAGCAGGGTCTCCTCAGTGCTTGGTCAGGGCATCCTTGCCAGGGTGGAAATAATTAAAAGTAGTAGAGAAATTTTCCTACAAAATTCAGCACATCATATTGTATCCTTTGTGTGAGACTTCTCCATGGGTGGCTATGGCCTCCTCTTTCTCCACAGGATAGAGAGTACACCCTGTAAATATACAGCACCCAAAGAATAAAGTTATGTTCATCAGCAACCTGTCCCCGCTCTGTCAGCCTTTTCTGGTCCTTCTGTATCTTCATGATCCTCAATAGTTATCTGCTTCCTTTTTTCATCATTAATAAAATAGGTTTATTTGCACTTTTCATCATCTACAAGCAGTTTAAGAACCTTTCAGTGTTCCTGGCACCCAGAAAAAGAGAAAAGCCAGTAGCCTTGGCATGTAAGAATAGATATATAGTGTCTGAAGGGAAAAAAACACAGATCCACATACAAGCCTAGGAAATAAATTTCCTATCAGGGAGAATTTATCCCCACCTTTAGTTGGAGTATACTAAATTATACCAGCTCATAGTGCCCAGCAAGTGATAAAGTGATTAGTGCGTCCTCTGCTACACCTCCCCATTTAGTCCCTGTGGAACATAATTAATGTGCAGTTTACACTTCTCTCACAAAACATTAATAAACACTGTAAACAAAATCTAACATCACGCTGCCCAACACCACCTCACTTGGGCACCTCCCAAGATTCAATATTTTTCTGCAAATCATCACCATTTATTTAGATTCTTTCCACACATGAGACAATGCTTCTACCCAAGTTGCTAAAAAATAGTTGTTCAGGGTTGGAGGTGTTGCATCAATTTCTTTAATAATATTGAGAAATAGCTGTATTTCAGTATTACCATCATTACCATTGGCTACAAATTCAGTAATTAAAAAAAAAAAAATCAATTCAGTATGTCAGAGATTATTTTATATACGTATAAAGGTGTTATTGCTTATCAGTTGTCATCCCTTAACATTTGCTTCATTACTTTATTAATGAAAAATGGACTTAGCAGGTGCAGTTCCCATTATATCTCCTGAGGCTCTCCCATTTGTACTTTTCATAATTTTCAAAAATTAAAAAATATCACATCTTCTTTTCAGTCTCCATCTCAGATTTCTACAGTTACAGCAGTTATTTTCAGCTATTTGAAAGGAGTTTACAAATTCGTGGGCTAAGTTCAGGAACATCACAAAAAATCTATTAGGGCAACTTACCATGTACTGCAATTTCAAACACTAATGATTCAGCATTGAACTCTTATAACCAAAACCTTAAGAATAAAATCTAGGAAGTGTTATATATCATATAGCATCTATTTAGTTTAAATGTGAAATCCAATTTGTAATAAAAGAACTATTAGTTACAAAAAATTTAATAATGATGAAAAGAAGTGATGTCTTAAAGTATAACCCTGAAAGGGTAAACCTGAGTTTAATCTTTCACGTTCAGGTTTCCATTTCATTACTGTTTCATTTTGATTTCTCAGACCTAGAATTGTATTAAAACTTGAAAGTCAAGTACACGGGCAGTCTGTTTGGGTTTATTTGGGGTTCGTTTCTTTTGAGACATATGGTGTTGTGACTGTTTTTTTTAATTTTTAACCTGAGATTAGGGACACTTATGAAGTGAAGTCAGCTTTTCTTTCAGCAGAGAAAAATTTGGATGCTGGAATTATTTGTGTTTTAATCTGTCCACAAGAATCTAGTCTTCCTGAGAAAATATATGTCTTTAAATATATCGGTAACTTCTGAAAATAAAAAAAAAAAAGAAAAAAAAAAAGAAAAAAGAAAGAATTATGGGTTTGCTCATTTATTACTCTATTAACTTTGCTAGTGTACCCTTCAGGACCTTTTTGATCCTTCATATTTGTCAGCATTTAGCTGACGCACACCCTTATTATTCTTTAATAATTGCCATTCTCTCCTCCTAGCAAAAATCAGTGCTACTAGATATGATCGTTAAAGATCCTTTTTCTCTCAAGTTTTCTCCCTTATTTGGCAATGTGCTTACTTTGTGCCTTCTGTCCTGAAAAGCACATACAAAATAATACTGTGCGGTCCTGTATTTACAGTTTTTCAGTCTCAAATGCACTAAGTTTACAAGGAAAAACCTTCTAATTCCTAGTCCTTCAAGTTCTACCTGGACTTTGACAACAAAACTTTGTCCTTTCCATTTCAAATATCATGAGAAATAATACTACAACCTGCCAGATAAATCAGGCCTTTGCCTATACCTGTCCACTTCCCCTGTTTTCACTGGGCTTGTATAGGTGCAATTGATTGGAAATTACTACCCCCTTGTTGTAAGGAGCAATCAATAGCCTGCTGAAGTCTCAGCTGCTGAGACTTCAGTGCTCACCACTGAAAAATCTAGCTCATTAGCTCTTAGCTATATTTGATGCTTAGCTATGTAGTCTCTGCAGGGCTAACAAGAGTAAAAAGCAGTCAAGACTTATTTCTGTCATAAAGTCAAAGATCTAACTGAATGCACACAAGTAGCAGTCATGCTGAGGAAGAAGACACCATCGTTACGCAGCCGCTTTTCTGAGTAGAGCCACTCTATAAAATACATCTATCCATCTATTAACCTCCATGTTTAAAAATCTAGTGAAATAGCTGAGCTTGGTTTTGCTTGTCTTTTGTTAAGAAAGCAAAGAGCAAACGTTTAATGTCTGTAAATGAAACAGAAAAAAAATCACAAAAAAACCCTCTAAAAACTAGGACACTTATTCTGGTTTTGCCAAACATAAAACCACATAATTTGCCATGAAACTCAGCCTAAATATCAAGCAACTTGAAACAAATCAACTACAACTTGATCATTTTAACAACTATGCTTGCAAGCATTTGTAGTACCTGAGAAGGCCATGTAGAGGAACCAGATCGAAAAGTGACGATGACCACTTTTTAATGGCAGCGGTACTTGATTTGTCACTATCATGAAAATTGTTTTGTGACCCATTGCTAAGAGTGAGGAGAAGGCAACTGAATTGCTCTTGCTGGGCGCTCATTTCCCTTGAGGGGGCTGGTGGGCATAGAGGACCTCCCTCTCATTGCTCTGCCCTGGTGCCTCTTCCAGTCCTCCCTTCTGCAGAGGGAAAGCCAGGGTGGGAAGACCACAGGAGACAATTTTCAATATGAACCGGTTGAAAGCTCCAGCAGTTTAGCACAGTAAATATTTTTTCTCCCACTTCCCTTAGTGGCAGAAATCAATACAGTTGACTAATAGCAAGTCTCTCCTCTTTCCAAATGTTCTAATGTAGGGATTTCAGGGAATTAAAACAACCTTCAAAATGCCTCTTCTTTGCATTTTTTGTGTTTTATTTATCTTTACAAGAAATGAACACAGTTCATGTCACTGTTCTTGTTTTTGTAAGGGATTGGCAACCTCCCCTTTTCTGCCTGCAGGCCTTGGAAAAAATGTAATCTGCAGTCATTGTAAGACCATTAGTAAATGTTTGTGTATTACAAGAGCAACTCCCAAAAGAAATGCAGATGTGCACGTACGAAAATAAGAGTCTTGAAAGGCCACAAGCTCCCACAAAGCTGTTCAAAGTAACTTAAAGCGGGCAAGTCTCAAAACATACAGGTTTTGACTTTTGAATCCTCCTCCTCATAAAAGTTGCAGATCAAATACAAAGTTCTGTTTTTCTTACAAAAGGGTGTTTTTTCTAAACAGGCAGAGAGCCCAGCTTTAGCTGCTTACTTTCTGAAATTCCTGTCAGTGTATAAAATGTAGGTGGTATACATTTTCCTTTTTGCTAAAATGAAAAGAAAACCTTCCCTGATTGGTGGCCGAAGTTAATGGGAATTGATAAATTACTTTCCATCCCAGTGGACATGAAATCTCCAAAGTTTTAGATTTCAATTGAATGAGAAATTACTTCTGCAACTCTGTCAGCAGGATCGAATATAACTCTGTTTTTTTAATCTTATCAGAGTGTGACAAAAATCAGAAAATTCATAGCTTTGCAACTGCAATATGTGAATGCACAAGTCGCAAGCACCCCGTTTAGAGAATTGTAATTTATGAATGCCACCTTCACATTCACAGCACTCGTTTAAAATTGAGGAATCCCTGGGATGCTGGGAGGCAGCTCCCAAGTCCTGCCAACGGCATTCCCTGGAGGGCCTGGAGAAGGGACGATGCCGAAAGGGTTACCTCTTCAGCCAGACAAGCCCTGTTTTCACAACTCCCTGGGCACACCTTGCTCTCAAAGGCACTCTGAGCGCTGAGATTCAACAGTTAGTTAAAATACCAAGCTAACCACTAATCCACTGGCTAGAGCTGGGACTTTTCTCCTTTTTATGTCTATTTGGCAACTTCAGCAATAAACGCTTCCAAACAGTCCGTTAGAGGAACTCGTTGCTGATGTGTTTGCTCTACCCCGGGAGGCGGGGTGGAGGACTACTGGGGCTGGTGTTTGCTCCTGCAGCGCTGTGTTCTTGCACAAGCTCTAGTTTTAGCAGACTGATACAAATGAGCTTTCATTAGAAAAGGCAGTTTCTGGGTGGCACCTGAAAGAGGTAAGAGAGAAACCTCCCTCTCCACTGGAGGCATTTGCCGTTCAAACAGTTAGGGTGAGCGGCGTGGAGGCTCTGTGTGCTGTCACACTCCGTCTCCCCCAGATATAACTAGCAGCTTCAGCGAGACATGCCCTCAGCCAGCCAAGAGATTTCACCCATCCCTCCCAGCTGGGGCCAGCTCTGCGGTGCTCCAGGCTTTTCTCATCTCCAGGCTGCACGCTCCAGCACTGGTGGGCGATGTGACACACGGTAAATCCCAACAAATACACTGAACCACACACCTTAGACAAGTGCTCTGCCCCTCACCCTCTCCCCCCACCCTGCCCGCT
>VZTL01076717.1:112719-136951 GCA_013400535.1 Scopus umbretta
GCCCCCTCCCCTGCTGCGGGGCCCTGATGCCCCCCATGTATCCCACTGTGCCCCATGGACCCGAGTCTTTGCACCGCGGCAGCCTCCCCCAGCACAGCCCAGTGACGTGGCCTGGCGGGGTTTCTCCTGGAGCGAGGCTCGCACTTTGAATGATCTAATTTAGGAATGCGGCATGGAGTTCAGATGCTTATCCGGAGTTTAAGGCACAGATGAACTTTTTATTCTGCAAAATTTGGCTAGATCTTGTGGTCCTTATTCAGGAGAAACTACAGCTGGCTTTAATGGGAGTTTTGGCTGAGGAGGGGAGGGAAAAAACCCAACAACAGAACACCTTAACCCTAAGCTACAAAATTTAACTTTTCCCTGAAATTCTCATGATATTTCTGGCCAGTTTTGTTCAGTCTAGAAAAAGAATTTCAACACACATTTACCATTCTGCGTCCAGTCACAACCTGGAGCCTCAAATGTCAAACTAAGTGTCAGCGAAAGATAGGTGAGAAAAACTGAAGAGATAAAGAAAAGAGAAAAAGATCTCAAGAACTGGACAAACATGACAAACACCTCATTTTATTCCTGGATTTGTAAGGAACAACAAAAGCATGGTCTCTCATCCTTCACAAGAGATCTGTATTTTAAATATATATGTTACTTAAACATGAAATGTATGTGCAATACCACACGCACAAAAAGTTCTCTCTTTTGACTGTGTAAAGACCCCATTTGGTCTGACGTACGCACAACCAGCAAAGGCTGCCGGTGATGTACATCTATCTATGCACAGCAGAGAGAGAGTGCTGCTGCAGCGCACAAGTATTTTGTTATTTGCGGAGACTCTGTATGAGAAAGCCGGTCATTTCCTCTCTGACAATAACAAGCTCGATAGCCATCTAATCGTGTATGGTAGGAGTGTAACTGCCTACTTCCCACTATAGCCACAAGATACCATTTTATTTCTGGCTCATCTAGCTGTTCAGTCTGTTGTGTCCCTGAGGATAATTAGTCCTGAACTCAGGGAAACTATTTATCTTACACCGGGGATATTCTATCAAATACCTCTTCGCACAAAAACTCATTTAAAAGGGTAAAAAACACTCCCTGAGGAATTGAATACATTTTCAGTCTCCTAGTCATTTCCAGCAGGTGACATGTCTGAAATCACAGAGCCTGCCTTTGGTAACTAGGTGGGAGCCAATTAGCATCATTTTGAACTGGGGAAGCTGCATCACGACAGCCTCCGAGGAGCAAGTCCTATTTGTTGTAAACAAATCTGATTTGCTCAGCTTTGCCTCCCCACAAATATTACACAACAGTCACAGAGAAAGTTGTTTTACAGGGCAAGCCCCCATCGTCACTGAAAACAGGCATTGTTTTTTTCTCCCCAGGAGAGGAAAAATAAGCATGACAGTTTGCAGCTACCACAGGTAGTGGCTGCAAACTAAAGTTTCTCACCAGAAGTTCCCCCCAAGGCTCCTTTAAATATTCCATGACTAACTATGTCCAAATGCATTTCCCAAAGGATCAAAGCCCATTTTTCTTTCACTTGACAGAAGGTACTGAGTGGTTGTTATCAGTTTGCTCTTACAGTCCTTTTGCATCACCTGCTCACAGAAAGAAATATTCTTTGAGGTTTTTCCTGATGCACTAAGATCCTGTTCATACCACCAGGGCTTTATTTTGGCCAGAGATGTCCACAGTGTTTTTCTGGGAGGACAAGCATCTTGTTCAAACCCCATTAAAAGAGGGAGCTCAGCTCTTAGAGTAGTTTGGCAAGTCTCTGACTCTGCAACTAGAGGTTTGCAGGTCCAGTAAAAAGTTAGAAACCCCAATTAATAGGACTAGGGATATGAAGTGGATAAAACCATCTAGAGGTAAGTCCTTGGTATGTGCTAGAACTTAACTAGCAATGCAGGCAAGCCCTTATTTCCATATTTGGAGAAGTACCTCTAACACATTTTGGAAGTAAAGGAGTTAAAGGGCTACATCTGCCTGGGTCTTCTGCATGCAGACACAGCCCTAAAAGTCTAAAGACTAAAGTCTGCTGGATGAGAAATTTGAGCAAAGTCCTTCACGGATCTTGGTGGAAGACTATCTCCTCTGGAAAGTGCAAAAGAGGTACTTGCTCCTTATGAGCAACATGAGGTAAATCTGAAAGCCTTGCATGGTGTCACAGTTCAGCCCTTACTAAGGAAAAATTCCCTAATTAAGGACTGAATAATGGTGTGGAGCCGAGACTTGTTCTTACCAATCCATCAGGCTAACTGGCCATGATACACTGTCTGGATAATAAATGCCATTCAGTCCTCATTAACATGTCCTTTATTAAAACCTATATGGAGAGGGCTGAAATAAAAATTACAGGAAACAGTGCATAAAGCTGACACCACACATGGACCCTGTAGCATAGGCATTGGTACATGCTGGCTCCATGGGAGTTTGCCCTTGCTTCCCTGGGAGAACTGGGATTTCCATCCTTAGGCAGCAAGTCAAGTGCAGGACCCCATATCCCAGCCTGCTAAGTTGTTAAGCAGACAGCTGTGACCAGCTAGAGAACAAAGTGATTTTAGAATTCATGTTGACCTAATACGGACAGATCTGCACACTGCCTAGGTTGAGAACCCTCTAGTTTTTCTATAGTAAACTCCCATTAATCTCCAGGGACATTATTCCAAAATATTAATTCTTTATTGGCAAAGATGGTTAATAAAGTTCTTGCCCTCCCTCCAATCTCAGGCACTAATCCCTACTCCTTCCTGTCCCCTGTTTGTGAAGCCATGGCTTAAGGATGTCATCGAACAAATGCAGATTTTAAAACAAACAAAAAACCCCAAAACACTCAGAAACTGGGAAAGGGCTGTTTGTATTGTTATACCCTTACAAAACATTTCTTCACCTTAGGCAGGGTGAAAGGTTGTCTCCCTCTGTCCGTGTACAGCAAGAAGCACATGCTTCTTTTGAAAGGGACCATCACCCTGTCACCATGAGCAAAACCTGAAGTCCTGGTTTGGTTATCATTCCGTCTTTAACAAGCAAAAACTCCCATTGGTCTCAGCCTTCATTAAGGGCTGGATAAGGAGATGGGGCCAGGACATACTCTCAGCAGCATGTTGCTACTGATCTGCTCTCCAGAAGGCCCCACAAACAACAGAACTGGTGTGGCTGAGGGGAAGGACAAACTGCAGGCAGAGCTGTGGGAGGGGGCAGAAAAATCTCTAAATGGCTTTGCCACTGAAGAGACTGTAACACAAAACCCAGCTCCTAGGTACCTGAGCACCTTGGAAGATCCGAGCTTAGTGTCTCTGGCCCTCAATTTCACCATTTTTCCTGTATTGTAAAAGGCTGTTCCCATCTAAAACCACATTGACAGGGTTTCATTAACTGAGGTCTGAGAAGGGCTTTAATGAAGACAAATACTAAGTTACCAAGTATTATACATACACACATGTTCAGCTATTAACATCAAAGACAGAGAGCTAGGAAGATCTGGCAGAAGCATGCTGAACTTATCATGCTGTGGTAGACCAAACTGAAGTAGACGCACTCTACAAGGCATGTCTCCACAGCAGCAACAATAGGTTTGCATTAAATGTCATATTTATCTAGACTTCACCATGAACTTAATCACAAGGAAATAGCAAAGTCTTGAACAATTCTAATATACTAAAGCCTTTAACAATATTGAAACCTGTGATGCTAAAGTTTTTCTACATTTCATTTAATTCTCTTTAACCTCCTGGGGATCTGAGGTCAGGAAAACAAAAGGACAAAGCATCTGCCTTCTGCAACATGCACATGAATACAAGGACAAATATTGTCAGATGCATTTGACAGCTGTAAAAGCAACAGATTCTCTTCAGTCAATTCCTAGATAAGGAAAAGGAGTCAGCTGTCCCTGGGTCACAGGGAAGTGATGCTTCCCGAAATTCCCCCAAGATTAATTTTGGCAAATGCCTCCTTCATAACTGAGGTGATTTGTTCCATTTTCCAATGGAAATTGAGGACATGACAAAGTAAATTATCAGGGCTTCTTAAAACAAAATATGTGGGCACAGGCATTAGCATCCTGCAGGTGAAACAGGGCAGATGAGGCATGGAGCTGGATGTGGGATTGGGTTTTGCAGAAATGAGGTGTGTGTTTGGAGGCTGTCAGAGGTGGAGACATGGTCTCAGATAGAGGTTTAGGAGTGAGTGGAGACTAGCAAATTTTATATATTTTGTTTAAAAATGCTCCAGAATGCTTGTCTGAGGCCCTGCATCATCTAAGGCCATCCCTTTCTGGGACTATACTGGTCGTGTATAGTTATATGAAAAAATTACACAGAACACTAAATACCTGAGGACTTTCTTTTAAACCCATATGTTATTGTCATCCCACTGCTAAAATCTTTATACTGACCTATCCTGACCCATGTACAAACATTTTTTGAAGTGTGTGTCACTCTGTAGATCACAGCAATTTTAAAATTTCTTACCACAGTTCCTCCAGGCTTATACATCATTATCAGCAATGAAGACTTTGCAAAGATGAACAAGGTGAAAACTCCACTGATTGCACAAAAAGATAAAGAATTTGTAATGTATTTAATAATAGGTTTAAAAAGCAAACAAACACACTACTGTATCCTTCAGTGTGTGTGCCTAAAGCAAACTACATTCAAGGAAAAGCGGTTGAATAAGAAAATTATGCTTTTCATTTTTTTTCTGACTTAATTAAAGCTTAAATTTCCCCTTCAGTTTTCACAAGAAGAATATATTTTTAATTATTGTATCTGACCTTTTTATGTTTTAGCCTGAGCATGAAACATCCTGAGCATGAAATATCTGAATCAACGAAAAGTAATTTAAAGCAATGTGAATAAATACATGCTTATCTGAAGGAGGAAGAATCTGAAATTTGCACTCAAGTTTCAGCAGCTCTTGATTCTACTATCTCATGTGGATGGCCCAGAGCACTGAGGAGACCTCGGGGGAGGACCTGCACTTGTGTGAGGAGCAGAGCTCCGCACTCTAACTGGTAGTACAGAGGGTCACACACATGCATTTTCCTGAATGTTTTTCTTCCCTTCTGTAGTCCTTGTTCCCTTTTCTTAGATTAAATTAGTACTTTTCAAAGCCAAAGCCCACCACATGTGGGAACTCAAAGATTTGTGCACGACAGGACTGTCTCCACTATAGGAATTTACACCAGGTTTTGTGAGAGTTTTCCTTCTCCCTGTCCTAATCTGTACTCACTTCAACAAAAAAATAATAAATAAATAAGCCTATTCATCCACTTAGTAAGGAGTGGTGTGGACTCTGAGAGCTGCTGCTGAGATAAATAAGGTTACATCACAAAAGCAAGAGAACAGACATTTGACAATGTCCAAATATCTTGGTTCAAGCAAATGCAGAAAGGTAGAGTAGGTTATCAGGAGTGTACCTCACCCTCCAGCTACAGTGCACCCTCCTTTCAATCTGCATTGAAGTGTAACTACCTGATTAGGATTACTTGACCTCAGGTAACGAAAGTTTAACATAAAGAAAAGTATGTCTTAGCTTAGTATAGTGAAAATATATTCTTTTCCTGGAGAACAGCACATTTTTATTACAAATAATAATAAATAGAGTTGGGTGAACATTTCCCAACAAGAGTGGAAAATACAAAACTGCTGAATGACAACTGCATAAACAGCATATAAGTATCCAGGGTAATATGCAGTCAAAAAAATCTTCTGTTTTAAAGAATGAGTCCTTAAAAAATTCATTTAGCAACATTATCGAATATAATGCAGTGTTCATGGCATGATGGAGCAGAGGGTGGGGAAGGACATGATCACACCAAGCCATGCAACCTTCATTTGTTAGGCATTGCAGAATTTTTCAGAATTGACTCATTAGACAAATTAACTCTTTGTAATCAGTGTGAATTTATGCCTTCTTTGCAGATTTAAAATTTAGTTAGAATTTAATTTAAAAAAGAAAAGACTGCTTCTGTCTGCAATGCTCAACTTGTTAGTCTTATCTAGGACTTTAATTGTGACTTTGTAATCTATAAATGATAAAACCTGAGTCATGCAAGAATATGGAAGCATAAAGGTTACTTAAAACACAAAGAAAAAAGAAAAAACACTATTTCCCATATCTTGCTAGAGGAATCTCATTAAATAGAGAGAAAAAAATAGGTAATCCTAGATCAGAAACTACTTAATTAAATAGGTACATGTCTGCAGTTTTCTGCTGAATTGTGAAGCATTGTTGAAGGCAGAAGACTTACTGCTTTTTTAAGTGGCATATACACACACACACACATATATACACATTTATATGTATATTTATATCAGACAATATTAAGGTATTCTTTAATAAGTATTTAAATTTAAGAAATGCTGATACATGTTATGTTAGCTTACATGCCTCAGGTGCTCCAGCAGTCTCTCAGGCTATACCGCCTACTGCTGACTAATGCCACCCATGGTCTGCAGTGACTGCATCACTTAAATATTGAAACAAAATAGGAGGCAACTGCTCTAATGAATGTGTTCACAAGGCAGCAGAACAGGGAATCTTTAACCATTCTTCTGAGTGTGGAAATCCTTTCCCCCATGACTGTCCTGCTCAGTCCTCCCTCTCCTTCGGCCCCTGATTCAGTGTTGCTTACCCAGCTGGTTTTGTGATGCCATGTGCCGATCCAACAAAAAACATTTTCACTGTGTGCTATATTAACAGCAGTACATAAGCAAACTGATTTTTAGCCTGAGTAGTCCCTGGGTTCTACTGGCTGGTACCTGAACAAAGGTGGGGGAAAGTGATGTTTAACATAATAATCCCATTAAAATAAATGTTGTGAAACTATGCTGTTACACACACAAGAATGGGTCTTCTAAGACTCTAGTAACCCATGGCTGCATGTACAGGTATGAGCAACTTTTTTATCATGGCAGCTAGACATGTGTGGCCAGAGTGCTCATTGATAACTTTTCACCATTACCAATAAAAAGGTTAAAAATAAAATCCCTAGGTTGCTATCAGATATCCTCAAACTACTCATAGTAATGCCTTGACTATCTATAACAAGATCTACTGAGCTAACATGGGTTTGGCATGTAGAAACCCATCTCCCAGAGAAACTGAACTCAGTCAAAAATAATGTTCCCTAAAATTTCCTTAATCTCCAAATAACCCACCCGTGGGGAAAGGCTTCTATTGCACTCTGCACCAAGGACAGAAAGGATCGTGACTCTTGACTGTGAAGAATCTTCCTCTTGACTCTGAAGGAAAGATCAGTGTCTGGTAATATACCTCCTCTGTTTGCCACACCTACAAGCAAGCGGCAATTCTGATGAATTAAAACTTTTTTGACAGTTAACACATGGTCCAGGAACATGGAAATATGGTAATTGAGGTGTACTTGGGGGAGGCATAAATAGGATGGAATATTTACAATGATATGTCAATATTCCCAATTAGACTGAATCTGAAAATCCAATGTGATGGGTTTAGAGAAGCCAGGATTATTTATTTTTAGTGAATAAATCTTGGTATTGGGATTCAGGTGATTGATCCTAATCCTAGCTCTGTCGGTGCTTCAGAATCGGAGTTTGGGCAAGTCATTTTACTCATTTTATTCTGCATCAGAAATGACAAACACTACTCCTTTCAGCAGAACATTTAATGATGTCCCTGAGGAAACAGACCAATATTTTTACTTACCGGTCTTATTTATGCGATGTAGACTGTGATACTATGGAAGACCAAAGGGATTTGCCAAAGTTGCCTTTATGGATCAGAGGTAGCTCTGTGGAAAGAGGACAAATGATTTCAGAGGAAGTCTATTCTAGGTGGCCTCACAAGGGTATTAGTCACACTGATGACTCAGAAAAGGTAACTCTGATTAAAGCTATTGGCAACCAAACAAAATATGAGTAAGGCCAGTTTCTGAGCACTTTATCACATAGCATGGCTAATGGCTTTTATTTGAAATTAAAAGCTACTACTCAACAGGAAGTGAGGCACTGGAAGAGGCATCAGAAAGTTTTCTAGCGATTCGCAACCCAACAGCAATGTTATGTTACATACAAATAATTTGATGTTGTTCTAACCACCTTTCCTAATGGTTGAGACAGCTTTCCAGATATCAAGCTAATAAAAATGACATGGTGTAATTTGAGAAGCCTGAGCAATTGACAGGTCTGCAGAGTACAACTGTCAATGAGATGTTTTTAGTTCAAGATAATACAGCTGTTGTCTCAGCCAGCTCAGTCTCAATCTCTGCAGAAAATCATGAAACTTGTAACCTGTATACTCCAGGCAGTCTTATCTAAAACCAAATATCCTCCTCTACCCTCCTTTCTCCCTCTGTTTTGGCCTGTTACCTGTGCGTCAGGTCTATGTTCTTCCTGGCAATAAACAAAACAAAACAAACAAACAAACAAACAATCATAAATAGCAGCACATCTGACATTGATGGATTTCATTAATGCTCCTTTCATGAAGGACAGGTTTATCTGCTTAACTGAATAAAGTGCATCAGGTGCCTTGCAAAAAGCCATTTCAATCACTTTGTCAGACATTCCTCATCTCTGTCCTGCCCTCTTTGGAAAAGGAGTGGGAGGGAACTGAGGAGAGAGGTCTGGAAGGAGCAACAAGAAGGAAATAGCAAGACAGCACTAGTACACAAATTTTCCAGTATTTCCTTTAATCCTTGACATTAGGTTGCAGGCTCTGTGCTTGTGTAGGAATGAGATCATGTCAGTTTGATGATGTCCTGGCAATGGACAGTAGTAACAGGTCCATATTTAATTCTTTCAGATTTGTTCAAAATGCCAAATATTATTCTACTAGGAGGCTCTGCTGACAGCTGGGAGTGCAACAGCATGGAGAAGTACTACCAAAGTGACTCATCAGCTGCCCAGAGAGATCTGGATTGTACAGTAGCAAGGAGTACTGAGTAAGGCATACGCTCCACAGTTCAAGACCAGCATGGAGTAGTTACTCATGGAACACTGGTCTGACAGAGGTAAAAACCACTGACTGGCAGAACCAGCTTATCTCATTTAAAGGAGTTGTGGATAGATCTTTCTGATGCTTTACTTTTATAAGTCGCAAAGTGTGTCAGACATCGATGGGCTGGGCAGATCTGACCAGTGCAGGAAAGAAGGAAGTATAAGTTCATGATATTGCCAACACCATCACTAAGATCATTTAAATGCTGTTTCAATGCATTTTTAAAGCCACTGTGCATGAAGTGAAAAATTGACAAGCATATTGAAGTTATTGTGAAGAATGAAATATGTTGGTACCCATCAATGAACTCCAGCCCTTATGGTATATTTGATACATGTCCAGGATGTGCAAGAATCATGATTATAGTGCACTCCAGACAAGCTGGCCCAGAAAAAATGCCTGAGCACATTGGAGGATTATCCCTAAAAGGTGGCAGGACAGCAGTCCAGAGATATCAAGTACTGTGCTCTTAAATATCACCTGAGTCCCCATGAAGAGATGGAACAAGCTTGGCTGAAATGGGAGCTGTAACCTCGTGGCTGAATGCATGGCCAAAGAGACACAAGTGCCAAGCACAGGTAGCTGTAAGAAAAGCAGGCCACTAGCCATTACTTGGAAGCATGACTTGTGGGAGAGAAGCAATTTGATCCTCTAGCACTGCCCAGGTGCAAGAGAGATAAGGTACAGGGAGGGGTCAGGGCCTCCAGTACTTTTCAAGTGCTTTTAGTACTAAAGTGACTGTGATCAGACAGATCTCTCCTACACCTATGTACTGCATTGTGTTGTCCCCAAGGGGTCAAGCTGAAGCCCGGAGGTCTCCCAGTTGAGGTATGAGACAGCTGTGTACCCAGGTGTGCGGTCCAATCCACACAAAGGAGTAATTCAGTAGGGGTAAGTGCAAAATGCTGCCCTTAGGTAGGAGTAGGTGGTGGGGACTGGCTGGCAGGGCAGCAGCTCCGTGTGAAGGGCTGGGCACAGAAGCAAAACAGCTCTCAGGCATGGCTTGGGCACATGACACGATGCTGCTGTGGGTAAAAGTAAAATGTCATCACGGGATGAGCAGAGAGGCTGTGTTAGTAGGAAGTGAGAAATGGTCCATCTCCTTGCCGCAGCACCACCCCAGGCATGATGTCCTCTCCAAAGAAACAGTGGGTCCACTTTCGTACCTCGATAAAGACATGTGCCAAGCCAAGGGAGTTGAAAGGAGGATAGGATGGATGGTCAAAGGTCTAGAAATGACGGCCTGCGAGAAGAGAGAGGAGGATGGTGGTTGTTTAGTGTAGGGAAGAGAGAACCAAAGAAGGATATGATAACGCTTTTCTAAAAGGCTGCTGCAAAAAACAAGCAAATAAATGTTTTTCATCTCTATCAAGCGTAGGATAAGAAATAATGAGCTTAGGCTGCAGCAAGAGAGACTTTAGTTTAGACATTAGGAAAACTTTCTAGCGATAAGGATAGTTAAGCACCGGAATAGGTTATCTAGCAAGGCTGCGGACTCTCTGTCACAGGAGGAAATTTAAGGCCAGGTTAGACAAACAAATGACACAGGAATCCTGTCTCAGAAAGGGGGATGAGCCAGATGATATTAATAGGCTTTTTCCAGACTTACCTTTTGCTGATTCTCTGTCCTAAACATAAAATCCAGCTGTGACTCTCTGGAGCACCCTAGGTTAAGTACAGCATGGTTTAGATGTTTCCTGAATGAGTTTTCTGAAAACAAAACGACTACAACAACAAAAAAAATCCTAGTGGTGCAAGCTCTTTGTCTTCAGTCTCACTATACTTGACCCATTTCTTATAACTCTGGCTCCTGGAGTCAAGCAGATTCATGAAAGCTAAGCTTAAATAAGCAAAAAGCTGTCTAAATTTATAGTGCAGGAAAAAATAAAATAAAACAGATTAAAAGCATGACAAAGAAGTACTTCCAGCAGTTATAAATCCACAAGAGAAGTAAAATATATTATTTAGATTAAAAATCAAAAAGCAGTTGATTAAAAGAAAATCTTATGATTGGGACTGACTCAATTTTTTAGTGTTCATTAATGTTTCATGTTTTTAATGGTCATCTTTTAAGTCAAGTCTAGGCCTGAGGTCAGCAAAAAAGGAAATTGTGTCTGAAGGAAAGGTCCAGAAACCAAATGTCCCTCCCAATGAGTAGCACAGAGATAGGGATGTGGGTAACCCCTTTCTTGTCCATAACAGGGGACAATAAAACCAGCAAGTGACAAAAAAATCCCAACCAAACAAAACAAAAAAAAAAAACCCAAACCAAAAGCCAAACATGTTTTGTTGTCACAAAAAATGCAGTTGAGAAAGTGGAACATCCTGCCACAAGATGTGGTGGATCCTGTGTGTGTGTGTGCGCGCGCACGTGGTGACGCTGTGAGCATGCCTATGTGTGCGAGCCTCCAGTGTGGGAACTCTCTGAGCCACAACTTGTTAGTGACTGGGGGAATTTTTGGGAGAAATTATCACTCTGCTTTTCCTCTCCTTTCACGGTATCCCCCAGGCAGCTATTATGGGTCACTGTTGAAGACAGGATACCAGGCCAGACTTGTAATCTGACCACAGAAAGAAGCTCTCATGTTCTTTTACTCTTTTGTTGTGGTCCTGATGAGCTGAGGCATACTGGCAGGGCTACATGCGGAAAAGTTATATCCGTTCTCTGAATAGCAGACTTCTTTTTCCAAGGCTGTCAATCACACCCTGCAAATAAATTCCCTAAATAAAAACTTTTAAAATAAATAAAACCCACAAATAAAACTGATAGTGAAGAATTAGTTGAGTGTATGAATATAATGATACTTATCATAAAAATCGGTGCAGTGTGAGTTTTCATCTGACCCATCATCACTCTGCAATCTCTTTCATTATCATAAATCAAAAAGCATTGTTTGGTTTAAATCACTTGCTGCTTAAAGATGAATCACCTTTGATTTCCTGAGTTTTGCTTACGGCAAAAAGAAAAAAAAAAGCTTTCAAAACTGTACAACAGTAAAAACTTCTGGTCTCACTTTGCATAAAAAAAAACCCTCAGAGAGCTCTAAAACTTAATCTAGCAAGCAACATAAAATGAAACAGAACTGCGATTTAGGAAAAAAAAATATTTCTTCATCTGCAGAGCTATTAATCTACAGTTTGGTCCAGAGAGTGCATATACAGCAGTCTGTGAAGTGGGACCCCAAGCTCTAATGGCTTGAAGAAGATAGGCCCTCAAATGTTTAATCTAACTACAGGTGCATATCTAAGCTTCTCTGTAACATCTGTCCCTGCGGATAAGGAACCACTAAGCATCCTGCACCGGATTGTGCAGACACCAGCTATGTGGCTTAAAGCATATCCTGTATACTCATGACTGATGTGCAAATCACCCAAGCCACCCCAATAGGTTCGCCCAGTGAGCTCTTCCCCTTCTGAGAAGCAGAGTCCTCCCCTCCCTTCATCTCACTGCCTTGACATTACACCCTGTGCCCAGAAGTGCAATTATATTCTTGCCATTTTTTCCAAAGTCAGGAAAAATAGGGTCATTTAAAAAGTCAGTTGAATAAACTGATGAGCCCAATGGGCTGGAACAGCAAAACAGATCACAACTTGGCGTAAGTCATCCCCAGGGGGGAGACACAGAAGAAATATGCTGCGTGCAGTTGTATCTCAGTTTGTTCTGTGAAGAAAACTCTCACAAGAAAAGAAACAAGCAAAAATAAAACAGGCTTCATTCTTTATGTCTCCCATTAGCTAGAATCCTCATGGCAATTCCCATCAATTTAACTTTTGGATGTCTGGATACTAGCCAGGGAGCACTCAGCTTCCATATGCTCGACAAACAGAGCAACAGCAACGATGCAATGCTGTTGTCAGGCGAGGCAGGTAAATCACTGCATATTTCTTCACAAGTCCAATTTTCTGAAACTTGCCACCCACCTTTAGGAAACTGACATAAGCAGAGTTTGGTAGTGAGCCCTGGATGTCCAACAAGCAACACAAAATCTCAGAACCCGCTTGATGGAGCTGGCTGTGTTTGTCCGCACAGCCATATTTTTTGACCCTCCTTTATGCCCATGAGAAGTGGAAACGGTTTCCTGCACGGAGACTTTGCTGTCCTTGGGACATTTTTCTTTCCAGAAACTGTATAAATTCACAAGCTCTCTTTTCCTTTACTTGGTCCTTGATTATTTATTTGAGACATTAGGAAAACATCACTCTATGGCTTTGATCTATCACCGCTATTAGGTTGCCAGCTTGCTCCCTTCTGGCAGCATGTCAGCCCCTATGAAGTACACAGGTAGCATTTTTTGTATGTGAGCATCCTTGTCTCAAATTCAAATAACATTATTGTGGTAACACACCCACATGCTTTAATGAATATTCCTGACACTGTACAGACAACTAATACAAACCCCACTCCTCAATCTTTAACCAAAAGTGAGGTGTGTCTTTCGGAAGAGGAATGAGGGAGAGGGAAAGCGTGCAACAGGCTGTATAAACACATGGTCTCTCCTTAGGATAGAAGACCTCCAAATCCTATGCATCTACAAAGATATTGCAGAACATCTCCAAATTTAATATAAGCCAAACAGACACCAAAGAAGGGCTTGTGGTCACTACTGCCTAATATTGAATTCACATGCAGGTCACAAGGAACTTGTACGGAGTTTTGAAGTCTGACCCGTGCAGTCATGGGATTGTATTCTTTGCTTCACTCTTGGGTGATATCTTTCCCTTAAAGCTGAAAGTTCTCTTCACCATATGGAATAATGGCTGGTACTTCAAAAAACAGCTACTGGTGAATCTGTCGTGCCTTTTGTCCTCCAAGTCCCTTGGCTGAGCTAAAGTTTTCTAATGTATCATATTACTTCCATTAAAGGTAATAAATAAGCATTTCCGTAGCAATTTCCATAATCAAAGTTCTCTACTCAAGAGCTCCTCAGCTATCATCTGACTTTGAAGGGAGGAAACCAAGGCAAAAGAATTATGCAAAATGCTCAAAGCCACAAAGTGAGCCAGACTCCACTGGGAAAAAAGAAGAAAGAAAAAAAAAAACATTAGTTCTCCTCTCTGTGCTCACGCCCCAAGGCAATCCCTGTCTTTCACATCTAGGGACCAGTTCAGATACCATTTACACAAAGATAATTCCACTGACACTTTCAGAGTTAGCCCTGATTTACTGCACCATCTGTGAGATCAGCATGTGGCACAAGACACTCTTATGACTGGAAAATACTTAACTGACAAGGAAAATATATCTATACGTATTCCTTCCTGCTCTCTGTTGCTAATCTTTAATGACCACCTTTCTTCAAATGCTTCCATCAAATTTTGACTGAACCAAGAATTTTTTCAAAGGTAAATAGCCTTGTTAATTGGGTTGGGTGTGATATGTCATACTGGCCACGCAGCTCCTTTGGCATGCAGTTTGTCCTTGTCAAGACACTTGTCCTAGTACTTCTCTTTTCCATGTGACTGTGTTTTCTGCTTCTTGGTAATACAGCCATCATCTAGATTTTGTCATTTGCATTATATCTCCCATCTTCTCAGCTGTAATAACAACCTGCCTGTGCAAAAATGTCCTGAAAACAAGTATCCTCTACCTACTCATCTGATTACAGGAAAGTCCCCAGTTATACCTGGAGAATTTTAACAAAGCACTGATGTCTCGCTGAGTCATCAAGCACTGCTTCTCTCTGGAAGGTATGTAAGAACAGCACCGTCTGGAACCTGTGTTCATGTAGATATAATACATAGAGACTGAAATAAAATGTTTAGTAACACACAAATAAAAAGAAGTGGTCTATAAGTAGTGTATTTCAAGTGCTTCTCCACCTTTATCCTGCCTTTCTTAAGGTATACTTGCAAAGTCATTGAAAGACTAATTTATTAACCTTATTAAGAAGTGTGAAATGAAACCACTGAGATGAAATCACTGCAGCGACTCTCTGAAAGATTTGGTTATGCAGGGGAGCCCTCTCACTAAGTAACTAAGATGAATTCCCTGTATCACTGGTTGCTAAAACTTCTAAGCCATTGTCATTTCTTCCCCACTTTGGCACAGGTGCCCAACTGGGATGTCCCCATCTCTGACCCTTCCCATGTTCCAAATTCTAATGTAAACAGAGAAGAAGTCCACAGCCAAAAAAACCCCACCTGCTTTGCTGTAAGCAACAACAATCCATGTCCTTCTTCCCCCTGCTTTTCAGAGAACAAAGGCAGTGAAATATTAGCAACTTCACTCATGCTTTCCCTTGAGCTTCTGAGGTAACTTTGCAACAGAGAAAAGTCTCTGCGTCCCACTCAGGCTGCTGCCCTGGCCCTGCTGTGGGAGGACCAGGCTTGTTTGCTCCTCTGAGGGCTGCACAGCAACAGCAGTTGTGTTGGGGCTGCTAGTGCTGCCAACAGAGTCAGCACAGGTGGTGTCACAGCGACCAAAACATCTGGGTCTGAGACCCAAAGCATCTGTGTTGTCTTTCTGGTTACTGACATCAGTATCTGAGTTAAATTAAAAATACATGGCCATGGGTATCTGTAGGTATAACACGTGTAATTTGTTCTCATGAGCACGGATTGTATGAAAGGCTTAAAAAATACTAATTCTCATTTCAGATCTTACCAGTGCTCAGAAATATTTAATTTGGGTAATAATTACAGGGCAGTTGCTCAGACTTCTGTATTGTTGAACTGGTAGTGAAAACTGTGGTTTCTAAAAGCACAATATGCAATCTATGCTAAGGCAGCCATTTTCCAGACAAACTTCAGTTACGTTTTGCGCTGCCATCTCCTTCTGTCTTGAATGCAGGTTTGACAAGGTTGGAAAACAAAATTCTTCTCTCAGTCTGTTTGGGCAAGTCATTAGTTCTTGATGGCAGCTGGATTTTTTACTAAGTATGGAATTATCGTCAGCAGTATAGCTGGTGTATAAGAAAAGATTAAACAGTATAGGGTTCCTTAGCTTGAAAAAGGAGGTATGTGATTGAAGAAAATCATGCAGGATGTCAAGAATCATTATCAGAAGTGCTTTTAAAAACTCAGTGGGGAGTATTACTCACTACTCTTTGCAATGCAAAAGATGGGGGTTGTCACAGAAATTATCAGGCTGCAGGGTAAAAAGGAGCAAAATAAGTACATTTTCACACAGCACCAAGTTAAACTGTGGAACTCATTGCCACTGGATAGAGCAAAGACCAAAAGCACAAGCAGATTCAGGTGCTAATTATAAAAATTTATAAGAAAGAACCACAAATTGAGGTTAAATACAAAGATGTGGACCTAACCTAAAGTTCAGGAAATGTGTAAGCTTGCAGGTTATCCCAGGATATCCTGGGAGAAGGACAGACACAGACACTGAGCAGACATTCACCTACATCTGCTAACAAGATATACATACTTCTTGCTGGATGTGGCTGCTGTGAACTGGTCGGGGCCAGAGACAGATGGCAAAAGAGGAGCAGAGCCCTGACTGGCTCTCATCTCAGCTCTGGGTGTATTAATGCTCATTCAGGTAAGGAACTAGCAATCTAAGCAAATGATTAATTGGCATAAATACCCAAATCTAAACCTAAATTCTGCTTTAGCAGTCCTGGCTAATCTCCCCACCAGGAAAACATGAACTATAAAAACTTTCTTCTCAGATGTGTTTTGAGAACTAACCACATCAAGCCCCTGAACTGTTTCTCATTCTAGCAGCAGTATCACCAAGCCACTTAACAAGTTCATGCCACCTTTGGACTATGCCTTTAGAACAGCAGCTATTAACAGTAACTTTATAGATGCCACTCTTGGCCAGGATCCCAAAACACCCTTCCTCTTTATCAGCTCACAGATATAAGAGGTGGCAAGGGAGCTATTTCCATCAGCAATGTCCCAATTATCTATGAATGGAGAAAGTCAAATTTTGTCTTGGAACTGGGAGAGGGGGAGAAGGAAAAAAAAAAAAAAAACAAACACCTAAATAAAAAGACAAGAAGGTCTCACCACACATATGGCAGGTTACTGTAGGTAGAGAAAATATAAGCTCCCTGGGGTTAATTATAAAGGAAATCTGGAACCCTTACCAAAGTATTATCCCTAATTACAGCCATTAGTTGAATCAAGCTGTGTCTTCATGGGGGAGAATGCTAGAAAGAGAATGCTCATAACCTGCCTCTCTCTCCTCTCTCTGCTGCCCACCACCATGCTGTGGTCACACGCACCGCAGAAAGCAGCTGAAATCATCCTCCAGCACATGCAGCTCCGACAACTCTCCTGCAACCCCGTCTGCAGGCATACCAGCTCTGGCAAATTCTGTGTGTGTCTGTATAGTCCTCCGAATAAATGTGGTCCTTAGGTCAGTGTCACAGCTGCTTCAGAGGTCTGCAGCAGACCACCCATTCACTGTTTAGGAAGAGGCCAGGAGCAGCAGGGCACAACCATTTTTCTCAGGAGTACCAACCCCCGTACGCTGCGCTGGCTGTGTGATCGCCTATGCCCTAGGTCTGGCGTGAGCATCCTGGTCTTGGCACTCACTGTCACTGGAGCACAGGATGGGAAGGCAGCTCCAGGCTAATCCCTTGCAGCTGGGGCAATCATGTAACAGCTACTCAGCGCCTCCAAACACCAACACCTGTTGCCTACCCAGCACTGCAAGCTCTGCCATGGGGGAAGAAAGGCAAAGACAAAGATCGAAGAGCTTCAAAATCTCTTGTGCATCCCAAGCATCATGCTGATGCAGATACAGGGAAGAGTCGGGGGCACCACTGCCTCCATCCACCACCAGTACAACTGCAGTATGTCCTTTCCCTGCGGTTTAGCTGCTGGTTTGTATTCTGAGATGAGATTAATTCTTACTACTGGCCTACATGTAATGCAATGTAGGACCTGAATATTGATTCTGAAGGTTCCTACATATCAGTGGCTGCAAAATCAGGTCCTTTTTTTTTTCCCTGACTCCACAAAAGACAAAATGCAGCTCTGCAAGGCATGATGGTTAGTAAAATTTAGATCGGGACCATTTTATGGACAATGTCCGTAAATGCTAGGTGTTGCACAAAAGGATGCGTATCTCTTCTGAACAAGGACGGTCACATTAGTTAGAACAGGATTTTTTTTTGTCTAAGTTTACCACATCTCCATCAGACTTATCGCTGTCCAGGACAATATTGTTTCTCCACTTGTGAATGAGTTTCTCCTTTTGCAGATGTGTAATTAAAATGCTAGATTGACCTTAAACAGAGTAGATAAATGAAGAAGTATGTTATAATGTTCTGCCTATCTCAAAATACTCTGGCATACCACACATGAGTTGACATTTACTTTCAACTTTAAGTTGGGACTTTAAAGGCTGGGACTGTACAGTACTCCCAAATATTTTCTAGTAGGATCCAGCGCCCTGCAGTCTGCCCACCTAGAGACCTGGTCTCTTAGGAAGTGAGATCTGAGCACTCATATGGTTTTATTCAGGACAAGACAAAGGTGGAGTGTTCAGGAGAGTCTCATTGCCCAAAGCTGCAAAGGAGGCAATTTACCACATACATCTCCTGGGTGTATTTTCCAATTTGCATTCTTCCCTCCTGTTCAGCCATCCCACCAGGTTTACAGTCAGAGCTGGTATGCAAGCCAAGCTTCCCACTGGCCCTGCCTGTGTTATTATGTCCTTTGATGTACAAAGTTGGGTACCTTTTCCACTCTTAAGTAAGAGGTGCAAGGGCTGGAAACATTGGCAGCAGAACCATGCATGCTCACCCAAGTGACATTTGCTGTCTCACATGAACTCAGGATGTTAACTAAACTGACAAGGACTAGACAGCAGAGTGAAGAAGGAAGGAAAACATCTGCCTTTCCAATTCAGTGACTGCAAATAAAGTTTCTCTACTTTTAGGAGTCCCTCAAGCACAGCATACAGAGGGTTTTGAGAGTCTGAGGGCTCCTGATGAAAGTGCTGTTATGTTATTTTCAGTGCCACAGCCAGGTAGGGATTGTGTTTTGGTCTTCTGAGAACAGGGAGCTCGTTTCCATGTCTACTTATGCTGTTCCACTAAGGCTCTTGGAGCAACTTCACTGTACAGAATCACTGAACATTTACAAACAGGGCAAAGGAGGACTGCTGCTGCCTAAAAAATGGTTTCCATCATCTCCTGCACAAATCATCCATGCCATACACAAAGTCCTAAAAAGCACACATCCTATCTTTTCCACAAGAAATAAAGATATTTTATTTAAACTGTAAAACCCGGCTTTTTGTTTAACACTGTGAAAAGAGGCATCTAGCAGAAGGCTGCTGTTAGCATGACATACAGTAATGAATGAGTTAGCAAGAAGATTTAGGTAGAAGTGTTGATTCATGGCATGAAAACAGGAACTGGGTTTTTTACAGTACTTCCCTGACATACCAGCATACCTGCCCCTTCCTAGCTCTTTTCAAAGCTGTTCTCACAGCATCACTCTTCCACCTTGGGTTTCCGCAGTTGGTTGAACACAGCATCACGTTGCAGATTGCAGGGGACTGGCACCATACAAGTGACTTTGGGTGTTGGGAGCCCCTTGAAATCAAAGGACTTGTGCTGAGGAAGAGTTTGTTCCACATTTCTTCCTTTTTGCTGAATGTTGGATGTGCAGATCCATCATGTCTCTACTTGACTCCATGCTGTGGAGACACACACTGTGACACAGAGGGATTTTGGCAGTAGAAAAGAAAAAGCTTCAAAAACACTTCACCAAGCCCTGAAACATGCCAAAATATACCAGGCACTAAGGATGGAAAACTGCCAGGGCGAAGCATTTCTCAGTTAGAGGGAGGCTGATCTCACCAAGAACGAGAGGGAGAGCTGTTCTCCAAGGACCTGCTCCCACCCCTCTCAACAAAGCATGCCATGAACACACAAGCAGAAATCAGTCACGGTAGAGCAGCAGGATCCGCTGTCACTCATCCCTTCCACACCATTCACCATTTCTCCAGGTGCCTGGTTCCTGCATGGTGGCAGAGGATCAGAGTCAGGGTCATCTGTCATGGCTGACAGCACTGCAGAGCACTGCTGGAGCTCCAGCTCTGAGCGGAGCTGAAGGGCATCCAGCAGTGTCTGTGGCAGAAGACAGTGGATCTTTTTCATTTCTGTGATAATGCACAATTGTGGCAGATTTCCTATCATACTGCCTAATCTCTATAACTGGTTTTCATTAATCCTCTGTGTGGTGTGCCATGCCTGTCCTCTTTTATTCACCTAGAGGCACAGGAAGCATTGAAGATTTTGACTGAACTCCTTACTTTGTCTACGTGATTGCTCAAACAGCCCCCTGGACTTTGTCTCAGCTTACTTTGTTCCCCTTTGCCCATTCTCCATGTCCTGGCTGAGGCTTACATTTTCCCTGACTGTATGCCAACATTCTTTTCATTTTGCACTGTATCCTGGCTTCCCCAAAAACCCAATCCAGGACTATCTTCTTCTAATCCTTCAAATGTGACACCCTCCTTTAAAAGAAGTGATGGACACCCCATGAGGTGACAAAGCTGGGCCCCGTTTTGGTGCTCAGGGATGGGCACCAGGCATGTTGGAGTTGGCAGCAGCCAGTGTGGCTTGGTATAGCAGATTTTGTAACCACACTCCAGTGAGGGGACAAAGCCACCAGGGAGGACTTTGGAGGAGGTGGCAGGCAGGATGACAGCAGCCACAGATCCTCTATCAGGCAGGGCAGGGCAGAAAGGAGAAGGGAAGCCCCAACCCAGCTTGAATGGTCCATGAACAGCACCCCCATGCACAACGCCACCTCTGTGCTCACAGCCACCACATAGCCTCAGGTGCTACAGCACTTAAAGCAACTGTTTCACTGACAAAACTTTCAGCACTTCACCTTAGTCTGTGGGCTAGAAGTGTAATTTAGATTAAGCAGGAAAGCCTTTATAGGTTAATTAAATACCAATTGCTAAACCATACCCCACCAGTCATTATCTGTGTTTTGATATGGACTTATTACATAACTGTTAAACTTGGTATTTAGCAGATAACTTCCTTATTAGAAAGATTAAACATCTACTTGAGAGACTTCATTTTTTAAATGTCACTATTTCAGTTTACTAGACTTCTTGCTGTGTTTAACACAAACAGTGGGTATTTAAAGTAATAACAAATAAGCTGTCAGCTGGGAGCACTCAGCAGCAGGCAGGACCTGCCCCAAGACAGCCTTTGCCAGTGCTGCCAGGGGGTCAGTCCAGGGATGGGCCACAGGCCCCCTCCCCAGGGCCCCCCACTCCGACCTTGCTCCAAATCTGCAGGCTGTCAAGGAGAAACATCAGCACCTCTTTTGAAAAGCAATTTCCCAGCTCCAGCAGGATCAGCCTGATTCTCCCCAGCCTTCCATGGCTGCACCTTCTCCCTGGCAGCACTTTCTCCCTGGCAGCATTTTCCTGAGGACATGGTGGAGTGAGATCCACTGTCCGGTATCAGCATGTGACAGATGCAGGACTACATCATCACCTCAGCTCCCAGGTGCCACTAGCACTGGCCTCCGTGGGGTAAAATATGCACATGATACTCTGTGCACAAAGACAATCCCCAGCTGCTCTTCAACAAGACATCTGCAGAAATTACCCAGGGTGGTGGGGATTGCCACTGCCCAAATTCTGCTTTCATAATTCTGGCATTAACAGGTCAGAAACAACTAAACAGAAACCCATCCAAAGAGTGGTTTGGATGGGGGAGGAGGCCATAGGCAGAAGTCCACCCTGGAGTCAGAGGAGAGGATCTCAGTGGAAGCATGTAGTCAGATGCTCATCAGCACAGAGGATAGGTAGCACCACTGGCACAGCTGACACCCCTCTAAGAGACGGTGAAACAACAGCATATTGGAGGACAGATGCAGGGTTGATACAGCAGCTAGGTTTAGGCCACAGAGCCCTGATCCAGGTTTTCTCCAGGTCTTGGCTCTGAGGCCAGTTTCTCTGGAAATCAACATTTTAAGAGCTACACTGAGTCATCTGCTGGTCTGGGTGCTGGTACCTACATGGGGTGTAGTCCTGGTACCAGGATGTTACAGCCATGCAGCCTTACAGGCAAACCAAGTCTCCCTTCATTCAACTTTTGGTAAAAGTGCTTTCATCACTTTTAGAAACAGGGTTCTCCAGTTTCTCCAGCAAGCCCCAAGGAGGAGCGGTAGGCTATGTGCCGGCCATCACCTTGGCAAACGTTGTCTTATGCCTTCAGCAAGAACTGGCAGTGAAGAGGTTAAGAATTAGTGAGCCTAAAAGGCTGCTTTCTGAGGGGTAGGTTTGGGGCAACCTGAATTAAGGAAGCAGCCTTAACAATATAAGAGAAGGAAGTGCTGGTCCTTGGTTTGTTTGTTTATTGTTTCAGCAGTTTGTACTCTGTGTGTCTCATGTGCTATCTTCATTCCTCAGTCTCCCAGCCGGTTAATTATCCAAGGGAAGCGGCGCTTCCTGCCAGCGACCTCCTGGGTCCCCTCCCATTGTTCGGGGAGCTGACACACAGCACTGGAGACTAGAAAGGGCTGCTCATGTCTCAGCCGGTGAGAAACACTCCAGAGACTGCGGTTAGTTAATAAAACAGATGGGCTTATTGGCATCGGCAAATTTCAACGCTAGTGATGCATTTAATAGGGTTCATTCTGAAGAAAATCCCAATAAAAATAAAACAAGGAGTTTGGGGGCAGGAGGATAAATATAGGAGAGACAAGAAGATCATCCGTACCTCTGGCATCTCTGGCAGCTCTGCTGCATCTCTGCAGCCTTCAGAGCTCAGCAACAAGGTTGCTCAACAACTCTTTCCCTGCTAGGACTCGTTAGTCAGCATGAGAAGAGACCCCTACCTCTAAAAGCCAGGCTCATCTGACCTAAATCTCGTTCAATACCTGTGCCAAGCAAGGTCTTCAAGTTCCCTGATGTAGGACTTCTGAATGCTCCTCAAAGGGCTGGTGCTCTCCCTTCACTTGGTACAGGGGTTTACATGGAAATGAGGATGACTCCAAGCCCCTAATACTGTAAAAACCTTTTTTTCTGAAGCTCCAGTGCCCTACATGCCACCAAAGTTTCTTTTCTGTGCTTCTGTAATGATCAGGCGATGGCACTTTACAGAAGAAGTGTGCTTCTTTCAAACGCTGTGTGGACACTTCCATATTTATTTTTTTAAAAATAACACTTGGTACAATCCTTAAGCGGGGCCCGAAGCAATGCAAACAATAGCAAACAGCAACCAGCTCGAGCTGTAGAGCTGGGATACAGATATGCATCTCAATTGGAGGAGAGTTTGAGGGCACTTAAGCCAGGTGTGGATTAACCTCCCTGGAAAATCAAAAATAAAGAGGGGGAAAAAAAGGAAAAAACATAAGCAGAACATAATTCACAAAACATAGAGGGGCAAGCCTGCAGCTCTCTGTGTTTGTTAACTCCTTTTTTTTGAAAGATGTGACCTCAACCCCTGAGGAGTCAGGAACTGTGATTAGCTGAGAATAAAAGGATTTTATTTGCTCACTGACATTGGTAAAGATAAAGCAATGTGTTTTGAAGAACTGCTTTAAAGCACGTATTGCCACTTTGATTGTACAGATCTTAGGGGAAAGTGAGCTTTGTTCTAAGTCACATAATTTTGTTCAGTTTCTCCGTGTATTTTCACTTTCACACAAGTGCTGTCCTATGTAACTCCAGTGCCCAAAAGCATCTTAGAGATTGTGCCACATTTGCACCACTCTGATGGCACTTGGGGGTCAAAATTCACTCATCTAAAGTTTTAGAGAAAAAACAAAACACAGATCCTTGGTTCCTCTTCAGATGGAGATGCTATTTCCAGGGATGAGCTGATTCCTCCCCTTTGGGACAGGACGTGGCCAGAGGAGCACTGTCATTGCTGGAAGATTTTTTTCTGAGGAATTATTATTTACACATGCCACATCCAAATGACAACAGCGGCAAAGAGGATTGGCAATTGATCCTGCTTTAAATAGCTAATTTTCTAATGCAGGGAGGAGCATTTTCATGGCCATTTCCGTAACAAGATGTTCCATTCAATTTTGGCCCAGCGGCACAGCATCTTGATCTTCCCTTCCCTTCCCTTTTCTTCCCTTCCCTTCCCGCCTTCTGTCAACAAACATGTAAGAAAAGAATTTTACCATGTCAGGAATTTTAGGCTTTTGAAACAGAGCTCACACACTTGACACTACCCAGCCTCAGGATGGAGTTGAGCTTTTGCCCAGATGGGAGGTCAGTCATGATTTTTTACAGATGTTTTGGATCAAATCATAGTGCTTAAAAGAAAAAAAAAAAAAAAAAAAAAAAAAAACT
>VZTL01076717.1:136957-151038 GCA_013400535.1 Scopus umbretta
AAAAAAAAAAAAAAAGAAAAAAATCTCCAGACAGTTCAGAGCCATGATAAATAATTTAAAGACTGGTTAGACAAATCATGTGAAAGAGCTCGAAGACTGGATCTTTTGGCTCCCTGATGGGGATACATTTAAATTAACCAGCCAGTAAATACTGAGCCAAAGACCATCATACCACTGGATAACAAATGCAGTTAAAGACTTGGATTGAAAAGATGACCGGATATTCAGTGCCTGCTGTCATTTCCCTCTTCTGTCTTTTGGTCATGAGAAAGAAAAGGGAAAGTAAAGAATGGGCAGGGTCCTGGCATTGTCCGCCTCCTCTTTCCTGGTGAAGAAGCCATCAGAGATAAAGAAACAGAAGTAAAGCAGAAATTATTCATTCCCCTCCCACCCCTCAGGAGAAAAAGGTAATAAATGAGTCACAAAGACAGGATAAAAGTCTACCCTGGGGAATGCAAAGCTGGTCTGTCAGAGTAAAATCTGCAAGAGCAGAGGGACAGCAGAAGAATGCCTCCCCCAAATTATGTATTTTGCCTTGTTACTGTTAGTTTGCATTATTTAATATTTTAATTACAAAAAGCCCTAACACCAATTCTTTCAAATGTGTTGTGGCAACAGAACAACTTAAAGAGCTGTTTCTCCTGCAAAGTTCCTCTGGGACAGAAAGTAATGCACTGCCACTTTTCAAATATTCCCAAGTCCAGACTAGAGGGAGAAGCGGCTACCCATTTTCCAAAGTGCTAAGGAAAGGGGTGCACTAATTTATGTAGAATGAATTAAAAGCTGAAAGAAACCTGGATTTAATGGATGGGAAGACTAATCGACAAACACTCTTGACTTAATATTATCTAGCTTGGCAAAATCTCTAATATTGCTATTTAAATCTAAGGACTTGGGATGATGTAGAGGCAGACAGCCAGCAGAGCAGTGGTTTTGCCACCCTCTTTCAGGAAGGACAGAGGACAGCCCGCTCCTTGAGGGACACATTTCTACTACAGACCATGAAGCAAGCCTCCTGCTAAAACCAATGGGAACTGTGCATGATTAAGGACACCAGATCAGGCTCCACGTATGAGAAGTTTCTTTCTGCCCCAGCAAAGATGAAGAGTAGGTGATGCTCAATAACCAGGAAAAAACCTCTCTCTCTCACTATATAAAAGCTACCAAGCGGTGGCTGAACACAAGGGCTCATGCTTGGGACACCAGCTGCTTCCTGATGACTGCAGCTAATTTTGGCAATGGGGCAGGAGTGTGGTGCCTATGCAGTTTGAGGCAGGATATAGATTATAAACATCGTTTCCCTGAGATCTTGCTGTGCATTGCTCAAAATTGCTTTCAAAGGCAGCTCAAATTAACCCTCCACCCACTCTCCGCTGAGGTTAGATCCAGAGGTGCTTAACATAAAGACAACAAACAGCTTTTGGACTGGAGACCAGGGCCCAGACTCCTTCTCTCCCTTCCTTCAAGACTGTTTCCTTAACAATACAACTACACCGAGGCCCTTCTCGAGCCGAAGTGCAATAACCACGCTTTTATAATGCCCATTGGCAGTGTACATGTGCCACCCAGGATGGAGCCTGGATAATGAAGAAATTCTCCTGGACTGCCTATTGCACCAGGTAAGCAGCCAGCAAAGAAAAGCAATGTCCATTCAAGCCCTGCCAGACCACGTGCTCCCAACTTTGATTGCTTGTGATTGCTTTGGGGCGAGGAAGGGAACATATCAGATCTCTGCCAATGGCAGGTCCAAGTTATTTGCAGACAGAAAGCTGTGCTTTTTCTCCTTTGATAACAAGTAGTAACACAAGCAACAGCAGAAGCAGCCAAGCCTTGTTTCCCATGAGCAGTATCCCCATTTGAGCTCCCATGTGGGGTCTCTAGTGAAGGGTGAACTTGTAGCCTAGCCTCCTCAGTGGTGGAAGCAGGAGAAAGAGCTTACACTGACGATTTCCTCAGAGCATGTAGGATTTACTGTCTGTGAGCGCTGCACCTCTCTGCCTCGCCAGGCTGAAATTAGCACATGGGAACAGCCTGGAAGGCATCTGACACGTCTACTCACACGCGCACACAGGGCAATCGCACAAGCCTTGTTTCATAGGAAACCTCGTCTGCATTCAGACGACCTTCTTGATGAGGTTAGTTTCAAGACTAGAGGATTCAAGCCACAGACTTTGGCAAGAACTAGAGAGGCCAGAAAACCTCAGCACCTTTTAGTGTTTCATTAGCAGCTGTCCTCCCAGTGGCACTTCACTTCAGGAAATTACACTCAGTTTATGGACAGGGAAACTGAGGAATGGCTTTCCCAAGAGACTTGTCAAACATCGCTCACAACCCAAATAAAAACACTGCAAGCACACTCCTGCTCTGGGGTGTGAGGCATGGCTCACCAGCAGGGTGAAGTTCTCCCTTGCCAGCCATCAGATCACAGCATGGGATGACGATAGCACAGGGCACTGGTGCACAGGGACCATTGCTGGGAAGCCTTCTGCCCAGGCAACCTCCCTCCTCTACCCGAATGAGCTGTGTGGCCTGCACAAGCACCAAAACAATAGTTTTTACAGTGCCAGAGTTAGTTATGTCTGAAAGGGTACCTGTGAGCATGGCGAGGAGTGTCATTAGGCTGCTGGCTGGGCCCTGGAAGATGGATGTGTTGTTCACTTTCATGCAGGCAGTTAACAGCGCAGCTATTTGGTTACATGAATTTACAAGCTTAGCTGCCGAATAAAGGAGACCACAGGTTAACAGCAAGGGGTGAAGGTGCTTGTAAAGGTGCAAGCTGAGCCCTGAACCAAGGCGATTACAGCTCACTGGGAGCTCCTGAAGCCCATTAGTGCCAGAGCAAGGAGCTGTCAAGATCCACAGATGAGCAGTTAAGTTTGCAAGCTCAGAGGTGACCATGTACAGAGAAGGGAATTTGCTTTGCTCTCACATAGTCGCTCCCTTTTCTCTCTCCCTCACCAAACAGCCACCTGCAAACCAGCCCCAGGCTTCCCCCAGCAGGGACAAGGGACTGCCAGCCCATCCTCCTGTTGAATGCCACACTCCTACCTCCACCCCTGTGTCTCCCTAGCTCCAAGGGCCACGTCCCCATATGTGCTATGGAGCCCTCATACCAGAAAGCACTGCTGGTCCCTGACCTGGACCAAGCCCTCAGGCATGCAGAACTGCTGCATGCTTTGGAAAGCGACAGAAAATAGTTTTCCCTAATAGGCATCTTATTTCCTCATGTTGTCCTCTCCTCCAAAATAAATAAAGGTACTTCAAGGTGTCAGACAAGCCATCGCACTTTAATTTCTCCCTTTGGCAAGTCTAGCCACTAATTCAGTCTTGTTATGGTTTTCCCACTAGGGACAAAATATATACTGAGCTTTGAAAACCCATTGTGTAGCAGCAATTGTTGCTGTAAGCCAGTGGCTGTTTTGCTTTGTTCAGCACTGTGTGCTTGTGTCTCCTGTGAGATATTGTTTTGTTAAGGCCTGCTATTGATTAACAGGGAGAGGAATTGAATTTCAAATGGGAGTAGCTGAAATGCTCCAAAATGCTGCATAAAAAATGTGAACATTTAAAATCATCTTAAAGACAGGTAGCTTTCCTAAACCAGATCCATTTTTCCCTCAAGCTGTACCCGCTGCAGCATCTCACCTCAGGGCAGTCTTGCAGTTCAGGCTCCAGAAAACGGACACATCATCAGCCACGCCTTTGGGGCTGATGGATGTTGCTAAGCAATCTGGGGGCTGCACTAGAGGTGACATCAAGCTCCGGGGCATTCTACAAGGAGCAGCTCTGGGCATTTGTCCTGTCTCCTAATGCTGCCTTAGATATAACCACAGTCCCCAGTGTGGATACAGTAATAAGTAAATAGGCATAAAGGTGTCCTAGGCCCCTACAGCTTCATCTTCTAAGCTGTACAGAGATTGATCATTCCCTGGTTGAGCATCAACTAGATTATCTTCATCCAAAACAGAGGATTTTTACTGCTGTAACTACCGAGCCACACCAGAGTAACACAACCGGGGATGCTCTGGCAGAGCAGCCGGTGCCGAGTGCTGCCCCAGGGTGGGGTCTGAGCCCACCCAGCTGCCACCCACCACAAGCAGCAGGGAGGGAGGGCAGGGGTCCTGTGGGGTGCTAGGTGGCAACCCCGCCACTGAGTCACACCTGCTTTTCTGCATCACCAACACCACATGGCACACGCCACTACCCGTGCCCAAGCCACGGGCAATTCCCTGACACATCTTGGCCCCTCTTGGTGGCACCAGCTGGACTCTGATCTGCAGCACCGGGAGGCTCGTTGTGGTTTGGCAGTCTCCTGCTCCAGGCAATTGCCCATGTATTGTTTTAGCCATATTGTGCAGAAACCTGCAGTAACAAGGAGATGCTGTAACACTGTTTTTCATCCGTCTGGGCAAAATTTACTTCGCTGACCTTTGAAGTAATTTGGTGGAGGGGGAGGAACTGAGGAGAGAAGGGGTAGGTTTCTAAATCCTCTTCAGTTAGTTTCAGCATTTGCACTAGAATAATAATTGCAAGGTTGTAACATCCTTTGCACAACCTGCTAGGTGTAGTGGACCTACCATCCGGGAAAAACATGGTGTCATTTAATAAGAGGGCAACGCAAGACTATACTGTAGGAGTTAGCCAGATAGATTTTGACAGGGAATGGTATAATTCCTCTAGGATCTTCTGACCATCCCATAGAAATAATAGAGAAGAGTAGAACCCATATCAGTTTTGTTGTAGGATTTAATAGAAAACAGAGGTTTTCATAAAAGCTGACATGCCTCCTCCTGCTGACAGTCTTCAATCACAAAAAGTCTATTTGTGCCACTGTGCTGCAAGCAATTTATCAGAAGACACAATAGCAGAGGCAGACAGGAGGAACCAGGTCAGTCTTCCCACCTGCTACTGGGGGAATGGCCACAAATAAATGCAACTGAGAAGCACAAGGGACCACAGCTCACGCCTCCACCACTGATTCCCATCCACTTTACCTTAAAGCCAATTAATCTTTGTCTTCAAGAGTTTCAGCCCATTTTGCATGTTACTATGTCAACATTTAAGTATAAATTATAGTAGTAGCACAACTGTAAAATCTCATTCTGGACTCAAGAGTTCTCAACAGCCGCTAAGCCCACCACTAAAATCCCAATTAGAGGAATATGGAGCTAAAACACTGCCCTAAAGCACGTGGTCTGGAGGATGTGCTTCCTCAGGTGAGATACTGGCAGTGCTCTTGCCACATACAGCACCTTCCCAAGCTGGCTGTATTTGGCCATGCAGCTCTCCCAGAGCAGCCACTTCTGAAAGACACAAACTCTGTGAGCTGAATAACACTATTGTACTCACAGTCTTAGATTTCAGCATCAAATAGAAATGCACTGGCAAAAATAGAGTCATGGTTACAAAATACAGGCACACTTGTTCAAAATGTTGTTACCGGAGAGATTTCTGGAAAAAGGAGCTGTGCTTGGCACAGATGGTCCCATGTTTCAACTGAAGGAACACCAGCAGCGATGCACCCCATGGTGATGTGTTGCAGCGTTTGTGGAAATAAGGGTACAGGGTGGATCAAGAGCGTATGCAGATTACAGCAGCCTCCATGCTCGTATACACATCCCTGGCCCCAACCTAGGATCCCACGTAACCCTGTGCTAAGCAGTGATCAAGGGGTTCAGCGTGAGCTGAGAAAGTCACACGGGGAGGAGGAAGAGCAGGGGTCTCCAGCCTGCTCTTTGTTCAGTTCACTCACGAGTTTCCCAGTTGCGTTTGAACTCCCATCTCACACTCACTGGCGCTCAGCCACTGCTGGTGGTTTCAGGAAGATGAGCAATCAACCTTGACTTCACATTAACTTCATCTGAATTACATTCAAGTCCTTTCCAGAAAAGCATTTTAAAGCTTTTTGTTCAAGGGAGGGTGTAGACAGGAGGGGAAAAAAAAAAAAAGAGGAGACTGCAAACATGGGGGAGGAAATTAGATTTAAAAGAGCCTTCAGAGTTATTTCAAATAATGTGGGTACTGGACACCTCTGGAGAAAGGCTCCTCTTAGAGCTACTGAAGTAGAACAGAGCATTTCAGGGTCTCACTTTCACACTGAAATAGCAGCAGCACAGCAAAAGCGCTTTTCCTCTGATTCACTTATCTTCACAAATGCATAGGGCCGCACTCGATGCCATGTCGTTCTCAGCAGCAGCTTACCTCTGACAAGTTTTACAGAAGCATGCACCCATGCCCTGGCAGAGAGGATGCACACATATTGAGCCCCCAGACATGGTGGTTTGAGAAGTGGAAACAAACGTTTAATCCTGGCACTAGTGGAAAACAGGGGCTTGCTGGTCATTCCTCACCTTGCTGGCTGTTGATACCAGCTGGATGGTCAACACTTTGAAGCACAGAGTATGAAACAGCACTTGACTTAGGGGATCCATTTGTACTAGGTAGACCTTTTGTAAGCTGCTTTCTTGATGAAGCAACCCTGCTTAAATGGCTGCAAGAGCAGTGTGTTTGCTTTCAGTATTTCCAAACATTAAAAAAAAACCCCAAAACCTAAAGGGCTACAATAGGGAAATTCCTTGCCTAAAGGTCTCGTATTGCATCCATGGCAGGACTAAGAGAATGCGACATAGGCTACCTCTCAACTATAAATTTCCAGGCTTTCTTCAATCTTTATAATACCAAGAAGATCCCTCAAACCCATGAGGCCAAGACCCAGAGAAGCTCACTGACTGGTTTTCTTGAGAAGACTCTTGCCATTTCTGTCTTGGGTAGTTCAGTCATTTCGGAGAAGCTGAGTGACTGTGTACATTGGCTTAAGCACGTGCAGCAATATTTATTCACTAGAGCAACATGAAGAGGAGCAGCAAGAGGAGCAAGGCTGGCTGGGCAGCACAACATATCTTAGGGGAGGTTGTAAAGGTAATGTGCCTGGGCCTATCTATTTTTATTGCAAGCTAACAGGCCGGGTTTCTCAAGCAGAAGCTCCTAATTGACAAGAGTATGTCCTGAAGGTTGGAAACAGATTGATGGCTGACACTGGATAAAAACCTATTTTCTTTTGGCTCACAGGGGTTTGGTACTGTTGCTGATACCACAAATGTCTGAGCCCAGTACCAGTGCATATGTAGCACAGCGAATATTTGTTGGAAACAGAGCCTAAATTATTCATGAAGGCTTTACAATCTCGAATCCTTTAATTCCTTCACATCTCCAGTACAAAAGAAAACACCAATGTTCCCTACTTATAGATTTTGTAGAGCAAAATTGGCCAGCAAAGCTTGACAGGTGAAACAAAAAAAAAATTAATTGTTAAGCACCAGCTACTGTACCTCCCCTGCTGAAATTAATACAGCCTCTGCTTGAAACAGAAGCTGAGACAGAGCACTCGATGAAGCAGTGGACAAGTTTGTTTGCAGGTCATTTTCAATCATCCATTCCAGCAATATTTGCATCTTCCTCCAAATACTCAGTGTGCCTAAAGACAGGACTCAAGGCCAGATGGGCTACAGGTTTGGTCCCCAGACACTTGGCAATTCCCATCAATACACGTTTGTCTTCTAGCTATTCCTTCTAGAAGAGGGAATCTGAGATAAATGTTTGTTGCCACTAGAAAAAGGAAAGGAGACCTGAGTTCTATAAACTGCTGTTCACACTCCAAGTTCTATATGAAAGTACTTTATAATTACTAGTCAAGTGCAGGTCCTGTGGCCCATGACTTTTTTAGCAGGAGCTCACAGATATTAAATGTTACAACGAGCTTTCTCATAGGCAGGAAAATTCACTGGCTGCTGGAGTCTTCCTTCATCTTCTCAAAGGGTGCTGTGGGAGCTTTCAGCTGGACAATATCTCTCAACACAGAGCAGAGAAATCCTAGTTTGGACAGAAATGCCTTTCACCTGAAAACCTCTGTCTCGTCTTTCTTCAGAAGGCAATGGGCTACAGGAGGAAAGCAAGTTCTTTGTCAAGAGCAACATCCAAGTCTTTCAACCTGGGCTGCATCTTACCGCCAACTGCCACACATTACTTCTCATTCTTCTGTGTGGAAGATCCTTTCTCTGTTCCCAAAGGAGAGCTGGCTGCCTGGTATGGGAGGGCCATGAAAACGCACTGTATGCAAAGTTGCGCAGTACACAGAGGAAACAAGGAGAAGGAGGAGAAATTTCTCCACTGACAAGTAATCTTACATGTTACTTCTAAGTGACTTGTTACTTGCATGTAACAATGGGGAGTAAACAATATTCAGGCAGAAAGATGGTTTTTCAAGCTGACAGAACTGCTTCCAAGCATAGTGCCTAGCGGAGCCCCAGTTCAAGCGCACAGCGAGCGCTCGTGAGGCCCTTTTCACTTACAGTAGAATAGACGGGGCCAGACAGTCTGGCAGCCTCACAAAGGCACAATGAGCAGGAGCCCTCTCTCCCCATACACGTATAAACACATGCACTCTACAATCTTTCACAGCAACACGCCAAAGCAAACACCAAATCGACTGTAGTATTTCAGAGAGATGGCCAAAGCTCACAGATATTTTCCATGCGATCCCCTGGAACAATCCAGCGCTTTCATTAGCACAAAGGTGGAAATAGGCATAGTGGAGAAAAGAGAGATTAGTTTTAGAAAGGAACATAAACAGAAGCAGGTCTAAGTTTGGCCAGGATTCACTCTGATCCCAGGAGAAGCAATGCCAAGGTTGAGCACTAGGGTGCAGATTCAGGCCCGGCAAAATGCCAGGCATAATGCTTTCCTTCCAGGTGAGGTTAGCTGACAGTCACAGCTCCTCAAAATCCTGTTATCCTTGGCACAAACAGATTTTCTTGAAATTGGCTGATGCATTCGCATCCTTCTGCTCAGACACAATCTCTGGTTATAAAATAGCATCGGGGTTGAAGCAATCGGACAGAGGACAGCAGCCAGGCTAGCCAGTGTTAGTGCAGTCGACGTAAAGCAGCAGCAGGAGCTGAAAGGCTGCAAGGTCCCATCATGGATGGCTCAGGAGACACTGAACATCTTGTAGGCCTACAACAAATCTCAGTGCCCAGTAACAGTGTGTGATGGGGCCAATTAACAAACAGTTAGATTTCAGCCCAAAAAATGGCAAAACAAGTGAAGTACTGTGCACCAGTGTTTAGTTGGGTTTCATTGTTCTTTGCAGTCTGTTTTTGCCAGAAAGTTGGCTCGAAGTCTGATTTCACAAATGGTCATCTTCAACAGCTATCCGTGGAGCCATGGAGTTGGGAGATATTTCCAGGGGGGATCTCAAAAACTGACTATAAAGACACAGCCTGAATACTGCATCTTTGAAAACCAGCACCAGCTGAAGCACTCCCTGCTGTTTGTTCCCACTATTGCCCTATGCCTCAATTGCACCAAGATGAATTTTAATGGAACCATAGGAGGAATCAACTTAAAAACAGGTAAAAACAAACAAACAAAAAAGGATTACTTTAATATGAACTGCTTTCCCTAATGATTTGCCATGTAGCTGTACCAGACCTTGGCTGGCACCACTGAGTTAACAATGCAGGAATACAAGGCTATCATTGCTGCAAGGTAAATGCTCCTCAAATTGCATCCTAAGGAAAGTGAGGCTTCCTTGTCAGTAGACTGCTATGGTCCACTCTCGAATGAGAAACATCTGTCAGCAAGGTCTGTAGTTTCAACTGTCCAATCCATTCAGCACACTGAAAGTAGTGATATTCAAGCTAAGTCAAGGACTTGAGCATTTGGCTGCTGTTAGGTTTCCCCACAGCTGTCTCTTTTCCAGGCCCAGGTCCCACAGCCTCCCTTCACAGAGCAAGCGCTCCAGCTCTGGCCATTTGTGGAGGACCTCAAGATTTCCCAACTGAAATGTTATTTACTTAAAAACTCACTTAAAAACCTGCATTCACAAAACTCACAAGACTCTCATACCATTATAAAGTGAAACTCAGGATAAGTTTCCCAGAAGACTTGTGACTTTCATGTGAAACCACTCTAAAGAAAATTTAATGGTTGTTGCAATAGGAATTTTACGCAACAAAGATAACTGCACCAGGCTCAGCCTCCAGCACACTAGGGCCATGTACAGGGTTTCACATGAAGGTCATGGGAAGCTTCAAATGTTTTAAAGTTTCAAAAGAGATATCATAATAAAGAAACAAAAGAAGGGACTTCTTGCATTTGCCTGCTAACCCGAATGGATCTGATTTGCATGTATGGGATTCATTCAGCAAAAGCAAAGCTTGCAAGAGCACATCTTTGGAGGTCCCTCCACAAAGCATGGACCGTGCTAAAGGCAGGAGTGAAAGCAAGAAAGACTGAGAAACAGAAGATGGCATGAGGCCTGCCTTCCCCAACTTTGTTTTTCCAAAGTTAGTTCAAAGAGTTAACTCAAAGGAGTTCATCTCCACCAACAGCTGGCAATTTGGGCTGACTAGCAAACTGCAGTTGAACAGAGGGATTCAGTGCAAGTCACCTTCTCCCAAAAGCAAATAAAATACAGAAGAGCAATGTCAATTTTAAATTAATATAGCTGAAAAAATACATCCTATTTCTTCTTAATGCCATTCTGCTTTATCTATGCCTAATGCCCTAACTAATTTATCACTATGTAATCTCCATTTACTTCTGGTGTATCTCCCCAGGTGAATAATAAAGATCAGATGAGTCATTTAAGTTTTATTTTTTACTCTCTGATTTTGAGAGACAATTCAACTGTGGCCCACAGAAGTTCATATTTCTCTATATTCAGTGGAGAAAGACTGAAGAAACAACTGAGAGGACTGACATAGGACACCCTCAGCAAAAGTTTGCCTTTGCAAATGCTATTCTCTCCAGCCTTAAGTGCTATAACTTTTTTGTTGTAAATACAGCAAGGGCAAGTTTTAATAAACTTGTCTATTAATTTGTCTATTAATTTGTCTATTAATTCATTAATCTTTGTTTAATAAACTTAACTATTAATTTATTTTCATATTACATTTTCTAGGGGGAAAAATCCTACTCTGTTCATAGATTTTCCTTTTTTATATTTTAAATGCAATGTAAGATAAATTTTAAACCTAAGAGTATTCCATGCAGCTCCTTAGTTTTCAGAAATCCTTCTTGTATCCATGTCTTCAAAACTGCATGACACACATCACTTATAAGCTATGTAATAGGGTACAGATCACTAAATACCTGAAAAAGGAAGAAATCGTAAACTCAGAAAAGCACACATCTTAAAGTAATAGATGAAATTCTGGTTATGTCCTTTCAAAAAGCATGCAGCAAAATGAGTAAGGGGACAGACTGAGAGATGAAAAGGATGGTGGGAGGAATGGATCAGCTTCAGGAAAGGGGAGACTAAATAAGCCTTGGAAAAGGAGACAACAAAGCAGGACGAGGCAGACATCTCTATGTTGATGAACTAGAAAAGGTGAACAGCTAATCATTATCCATTGCTTTTCTTAACACAAGAGTAAGAAGGTACTAGAAGAAATAATCAAGCAGAAACTTGTAAAACAAGAACAAAAAAAGTAGTATTTTACAAAGCCACGTGACAGCACTATGCAATGCACCACCACAGAATGTTGTGAAGTCCAAGACTCTCCAAAGGTTAAACAAAGTAATTGAAGAAAGGTCCCTTCAGGGCTGTTAGACAGGCACAAACATATCCCATGGCTCAGAACATCCCAAGCTGTGCAGGATGCCAGGATCAGAGCAGGTTGATGTAGCCAGTATTATTGTACACTTGCCCTATTTCTCCTACTCCTTCTCCGAGCACTTGCTGCCAACCACAGTTAGGCACAGCGAAGAGAAAACTCTGGGGACCTGAAAGGCCCTGCTCTTGCATTTTCCCTTCAAGATTAGTCTGCCTGAGCCGGCATGCTCTGTCACTTAGCCAAGCTTCAGAGGTGACAGCATCAGGCAGGCTGAGAGGAAGCACCACAACACCTCTAAATGCTTCCAAGAAAAATGATCCCTCTTTCTTTATTATGCTATAGCTTGTCATATAATAGCAATAATCACAATTGCTTTGTAATATGCTCAGAGCAGCTTTGGAGATTGATTAAATGCTTTGGCTTCCCTTCAGTTTTAATCAAACCCAGCAGCTGTTTATCGCTCAGAATACTTTAGATCAATAGAGCTTATGGCTTACTTATACCTTTAAAATAGTATGCTCTATACCAGCTCCCTTGAAGCTGCAAGCAGTAATTACAATAAGTGATCATACTCTGTAGAGTTAAAAGTAAGTAGCTGTTATAAAACTGATAAAATCACCACAGCCACTAGTATAAGACACTTTTGAAAGGCGGCTTTTCCTAGTTGCAAATTTCTCCCAAGTTCTTTGATAAAGTAGGGACTGGAAAGGCTGTGAGCAAACTTCTGCTCAGACCCTGCCATCAGCTTGAAGATAAGGACCAAGAAACAGAGCAGGACACCTGCCCCATTAACCACAGACCTGTCCTCCAAGAGCCCAGCAGCAGCAGCAGCGCCAAGGGTAAGGTTACCAGGAAATCTTAAGCAGAAATGAGAATACCTCAACCTAGATGGTAGTGCAACAACTAAAACCGTCAGTTTTAATGGTTCTATGATATAAACGTACGTCTTGTGATTGCACTCAGCTAGCAGTTTCAGAGGCATTACATCAATAAAGCTTTAAGCATCTTTTGTCTACATAAAAATAAGCAAAATCCTACCGAAAACAGTGGGAAAACTTCTACTGACTTCCACGAGTCCAGGACCTCACTCTCTGTGTTAATCATGGCAAGTGAATGAATGTTGAACTTGAGGCATAAAATCATCAAATCCAGATGAAACGTACTGGAAAAGTCCATTTCGTCATGCTGCCAGACAAGACAAGACAAACTGTTGGCTGGTGCCTTGAAAAGACAAATATTTGGATAGGAAAAGAAAGAGTGGGTAAAGCCATTCCTTCTAAAATGATATGTTATGGAAAATCATTGCATCACTTTTACCAGCAGTTCACAGCTACTCATTAATTTTGCAAAATTGCAGCAGCTGCTACTCTCTGAGGTCTTCTGGAGCAGCAGAGTGTCTTGCCTGCTCATAAGGGGACCAAAAGCAATGCCCAAGAGTACGGTCACATGAAAAATAGTGTTTACATGGAAGGTGACAAGATTTGGTTCATTCTATACACAGCCAGGACCTGTGTTTGAAAGAGACAGCATTAGGACTGGTTTTTCCACCCACACATCCACAGCAATACAGGTCATTTTCCCCAGCAGGAAAGACACTGTAAAGAGGTATTAATGTCACATTGTGTCAACAAATACATAGCACAGCAGGATTTAGGAACCCTTTAGGGGCTAGCCCTTGAAACCTCACCTGATCGCAGCACAGAAAAGGGAGAGGAATGAGAAAATTGTCAGATCACTTTTAGAAGCACTGCAAAATATGCCACATACTATATTTGCTTTGTTAGAGATTGAGGCATATTAAGTTAATGATCATTAAAATCCAATTAAGAATGAGGGAAAAAACACTCTGGGTGTTTAGGAGGCCCCTGCCTTCCAGTCGATCAGGCAAGAGAAAGAGAAAGTGGATAAAATGAGATAAAGGCAGCTTGCCGTTATCATTGCCATTCAGAAGAGGAGGAACACTGGATAATCTAGAGCTTTTCCACTTTAGTTTGTTTTGTTGGGTTTTTTTTGGAGCTGTCTGGGATTTCAGCTGTTAAAAAAAGGAGGGAGATGGGGGAAGACAGGCTCTTCAAGTTATTTTGTGAACCCAGCTAATGCTTCACACATTTACATTTCTGCCACTCTGTGTTCTTTTTCATACCGCTAACCACTTCAGAGCATCTTGCAGGGGAGAAGCTACCAGAGAAAACAGGTTTGGATGCTCCTTGTTTATTATACGTAGATCAAGCAGTTCTTATTAACTCAATTTCCGTTCTTCCTTCATAGGTAGCATTGCTGTGATATTATTTGCAAGCAGCCAAGGTAATTACCATCCAGCAGGGTCCAATTGTTTTCAATTAAAAGCTTGACTGAAGTCTTTAGTTTTTAATACCATTGTGACCATCTGCTTTCACTGAAGTTCATCAGCAAAGGCACAGGCCTCATTCTAATGCTGCTTAATTATGTGAAGGAATTTTTTTTTTC
>VZTL01076717.1:151079-162055 GCA_013400535.1 Scopus umbretta
TTGGTCAGAGATTCATTTTTCCCTGCTAAAGAAATGGGCAGCAAAGGGGCTTCCTGGCTTTGCTAATAGCCTGCAGCAAGACGGAGTATCCAGGAAGATCATTACCTTCCTGGGAGATCCAGCTGTTTTCACACTGACAAGAAGATCCAGGGGACCAACAGGAGAAAGCAGTTAACCTCAGCCGCCCTCCTCTCTGTTCAGTCACTTGCCTCCTTTTTCTTCCAGTGAATCTGAAAAGGCAACAAGGAAGAGGGGTTCATCTAAAAACAGGCAGTACAGTCCTCCCGTGTGGATTATGCTTTCGGACTCCATTCTAGGCCAGCAATGCAGGCAGGCTCTCCTGCCTGGGCACCCACTCCCTCCTCCCTGCATGTGCATGAATCTTTTGCAGTCCTGTATCATCTCAGATCTGAGGATCTCCAAATCCTTTACAAGCATTCATTAAGCCCCGCACAATCCTCAGGATAAGTAAGTAAATATAATTTTCCAGAAGGGGAAAATTAGGATGGCAAGAGGTTAAGTGACTAGCCTGAGGCCAAACAATAAATAAGTGGCAGAACCAGCATGAGGGTGTGCAAAGTCCCAGGTTTACCACAAGTCTCTTGAGTGCTTGGCTCCAGAAAAGGAAAAACAATGCCCCAGCCCTCAAATCCTTAGGACACTGAACTTGTTTTCTGCAGCTCTGCTTTATATGTCCCAGTGCTAAGAAGTGTGACTCTTAACATCTCCAACTGTACTGTGCAGAGAAAGGCATTTTGTAGATTCAATGTGGGAACCGCTGTCTCAAGGCAGGAAAGCACGCTTGATGTTGCTCTATACCATCGACTCAGGCAGGCACGCAGCTTCCTTATGGGTGCCTGCTGCCACTTCTGTTCCACATGGCTATTACCAATGATCAGCCCCCCAAGAGGCAGGTACTTTGCCAAGTACCAGTTAAAGAGGAAGAATATGTGGTACAACATTGTCAAAGCTGGGGAGATGAACTGCACTGCTCTAGTGGCAGTTTGAAACCCTGAAACAAGAAGCCAGCGACCTTTCCATCTTTTTGGTCAGCCACATAGTTGCACCCCTCTCTCAGGTAAATACCACAACCATTCATCCCAAACTTAAATCCCCACTTCTCACTGATCTTTAGAGAGAGAGAAAGTTGTATTTCACCCTTGCACCTGGGGGTGCCTCTCTCCTCAACACACACCTTCACTCTCAACGCAGTGTGTTTGACCCACATAACGCTCCCTCCCAAGGGTCAGCAATCCTGCTCTGAGCTGGTACATCACGCAGGAGCACTAAATCTACATCAAGACTGCTATACGGCCAAGCCCAGGTCCTTTATGCTATATTGAGACCTCTACAGCTCCTGTGCAGCAAAGGCATTGAAACTGGATTGTGAGGCTTGGGAGATAATTACTTCAGAAAGTGGTGTAAATGACTTCAGTATTTTAAAAGGCTTGAGGTGTTGCTGTTCAACCACCTTCAGCTGTTGCAAATGTAATGCAATTTGTTTCCATACAGATTTCTTTTAAAGCTGTGTCTAGTATGTGTCCTAAATACATAACTACACACCAGAGTATAATGGCTCATTCGAGTTTATTTTGTAAACCAGTATGCATTTTAAAAGCAAATTCTGAGGGAATAGGCAGCAAAAACATGCAGCACACATTTTGGAAGATGTTTTTCTTACACTTTCACTCCTAAGAATCTCCCAAAGGCCTATTCCTGCCAGAGAAACAGACAAGAAAAAGTGAGAAGAAATAAACCCTTTCTTCAAGAATTACCTTGAAGGAAACATAATGACCCTGTTAAGAAAATAGTCCAGTAAACACATTTTTGGCATGAGTATCCTGTGAATTGGATGGCCTAGGAAATTGGTAATAAAATTTTGCATCTTTTCCTCCTGCATTTGAAACTAATCTGTACTCACAGCAAGTCAGCATAGCTATTCCAAGGAGTTTTTCAGTGACCTGTGCAAAATCATTTTGCAGTGTCCGTTTGGGCAGCTCTTACAGAGCTATGTGTGCACTGCAACCATTATAGAGAAATTACTGTCCTTTTCCAAAGTACTCTCTATAATTCCCCAAAAAGTCAGTTTCCGGTTAAAAGTCCTACAATGACAGAAGCAATAATGCATCAAGGCATGCAAGTGAAAGATTTAAACAGCACTTAGACCAATGGGAGTCACCTGAGGTTGATCTCTTAAGAGTATTTCAGACAACCACTCTCACTTAAGTTATTAGTAGTTCAACATGCTGCTTTATTCACTGGTTCTAGCTAAAAATATTTGGACTCTTTTCCTTCTTTTGTAAGTCCACGAGCTGCCATAAGACAAGGAGCTGCCTTTGGACAGGAGTGCATGACTAGCAGTGCCTTTCCTTACATCTTCTCAGCAAGCTCCCAATACTGTGAAGAGCACTAGCTTCATCCTGCTTAATTGGAAACATTTAAAATTGAGATGCTGAAATCAGGTATCATCTGCATCAGGAACCAGGCACTTCCAAAGAGCATCTAAGATCTAAATCTCCCTTCAGATATATTTCTCTTTCTCCATCAACTACAGAGGCAATTTAGCACAAACAGGCTCCTAATTCCGGCACCTGAGTAAATTGTTTAAAGAAAAATAAAAATTAATCAATTCTGCCTCTTTGAAACTACCTGTTAGCTATATTCAAGCAGAGGAGCTACAGGACATAAGAAGTTCTCTGTTTTAAAAATGAAAGGGAGAGAAATTCCTTGCTTTCTACCTTATGGTCATTGTCCACGTAAGTAGGTGAGGCAAAGCAAAACTTGAGATGTCATGAGTCTGGACCCTGGTGAGCAAAGCCAATGGCATAGTCTGTGGGAGTCCGTTTAGACAAAGGGGCAGGGGGCTGTAGGTAAGGCAAATATCAGAGTCTTTGTGTGAGTAACAAGGACTTGTTCTGCTTTGGTATCTGACAGTGACTCTATGTCATCCTTCACAGCAATAAATAAATTAACCCACACTGTCATACAGGGGAGTTTTGCCCATCTTTGTAGAGGGGACCAAAACAAGCACAGAAGCCAACCCAGGTTTGGCAAAGGCAGGAGGAAGAGCTTGAACTGCTTTCTGGCTAAATATGAGACTACACTATCAAATTTTATGTGCAAAGTATAGTTCATCCCACTTTCTCTTTATGGGCCTGTAACCTATGCACCTATGCTGTACAGAAATGTGCTTTCCTGCCCATGTGGTGACCCTGTGCACCAGCGAGCAGACAAGGTCTGCACATAAACGTCCACAAAGTATAGCTATAGGTTTCTCAGTTTGTTTCTGGAAGTGCAAATAAGTCTGAGGGAGGCTGTCATAGAAAGAGACGACAGGGTTTGAATGGAAAGTAATAATCTCTTCCTTATCAAGTGACATAATCCCATTTTCCCCTACTATTTTCAATCTAATATGACTAAAGTAAAAAACCAAAATGTCATCTTTCTTTCTCTTTGCTCTTTTGATTAATTCAACAAAAATACTAGAGAATTTTTAAGTGAAAGTATATGGAAAATTACTCACAGCCCTGGGATTTGTCTGGAGGGTCTGCAGCACCTCCCTGCTGGAGCTCCAGAGTGAGGAAAGCTTCATTCATTTGCCTTCTTCCAAGTTTCACATTCACTGAATCCAGATGGGATCTGAATTTTCAGTACACGTGTTTGAAGTCAAAGAGCTACAATATTAGTGTTCAGATTTTACCATACTTTTTCAGACCTGAGAAAAAACAAGATTTCCAAGCACATCTGCATCATAACAACTCTATGGTATCTCATAGTTTGTTCTCTTTTGATCTAATAACATTGCAGTTGAAGTCAGAGGGAGCTGAGCCTAATGAGACAGATCAGTGGAAAAGGACCCTTTGGCCTCAAGACACGAGAGGTGTGCCTCACCAGTCAGTGCTAAGGGGAAGGCTGATTGTTCTTTCAAGTCTTTCTGGATGATCTCTGTTTTGGTTTCCTGACGTCTTTTACCTCTTCCCCCTAAATCAGCCCCACACAAACTTTTTTAGAAACTAGCATCTCAGACTTTGTGCATTTTCTTCTGCATAAAAGGAAAAGCTCCCTCATTTTTCCTCTGTCCTTATCCCTTCTTAAAGCACCCAGACAACTTAAAGACATAGACGTAGAGTCTGAGTATCAAGAATCTATGTGAAAAACAATATTATCAGAGGATCACTCTGAAAACCTGTATTTCAGTGAGCTTTGTGCCATTTCCTGAATAACACCCTCAGATCTCATGTACTGTCTTATAATTATGAAAAGTATAACTTGGTATATAGCATGCACTATGTCAGCTTTGATTATGCCAGCAGAGAAAGACATGGGATACAGAGAGAGAATAAAGCAAGAATGATGGCTGTCTACTGGCTTATCAATTTACATCTCTCTACAGTAAATCTAAGTCCTTTGTGCTGTCAGTCATGCACTCCTACGGCAGTGATTGCTGGAATATGAAAATCACAGCTTTGAGATCCATTTGTGCATTTACATATTTGCACAGCCTTTCTGGTTTGTTGCTTCAGTGGCCGCAGCGTCCCCCATCAGCATGGGACCCGTGATTCGGGGCTCGACGTTCCCCCTACTATGCAGCTTATGTGCAACAGTTCATATCAGCGCGCGCTGAATCACCACCTCTCTGGTTCAAATTAGAAAGGAAAACGGATAAAACCCTCAGGAAACTGTAAGGGTAACAAACGATCATGTCTTAGGTGACATATTTCAGGCCTATAAATCCCAATAATATGCTGTGATCATGGCTAAAAATAACACACCTCCTCATCAAATATTTACTGTGACATAAATAGCCGCCTAGCCAGCATCATGCTCCTGAACACATTAACAGCAACTGCATATTTTCAGCATTCAGAAGTGACACACTGGAAATTAATGAAGACAAGAAGACATGCACAAAAACTGCCTCACTGCTGCAGTCGCTTCTGTAGCAACTGCCAGCGGCAAAGAGCAGCTTCCTGGAAATTTCAGAGGCGTGGCGTTCGGAAAACAAAAATCATACTTGTTACCGGCGCAACACGTGGCTACACACACACACACAGACTACAACTAAATTTCCTGTGAGCTGAGTGGTAATTTAGGGCCTCGCTCTTCCCAAGCTCTCTCCCGTCAGGACCCACAGCCAGGAGTGGGTCAGCGAGGATTCTTGCTGTTGTAAAATACAAACAGTGGTAGAACAGCATTTTTTTCAAATTTTTAATGCACCCGGGGAGGGCAAACACTCCACCATGTAAAATTTGCCACAGGTAACTGGCAAAGAGGAAAAGAAGAATCAAAAACCACCCTCACCTTAAGAACTGCCCTCAGCTAGCCCCCTAACATGCAGTAAGCATTAAAATTTGCAGCAGAGTACAACCCTCATCTAAATACTTGAATACAATTTGCCAGTGGGTTAAGAATTGTGATGCAAGGAAAACAAAAGCCACTGGAAAATATGGCAGGAGAATAAATTATTGCTGATTTCCTGAACTTACGTAAGTTGATCAGAATCCCTTAGAAATCTCTCCAAACAATGTTTCTGTCTTAAAATTCTCTGCATTATAAAACAGAAAACTGTCATATTCATAGACTCGGCTTTTGAGCTGCATTCCATAAGGCAAGTACAATTCTTCCAGATCAGCAAATCTGTACAATATGGCAGTGTTTGGTTCCCACACTGAATAAAACATGGTCTGTCCTATCCGATCCATTTATTAGACTCGGCATTATTTTCTCACTATAAGCATTCCTAATAGCTTTGGACTATTTTCGTCATGAAGTAAGAAGAAGAGCATGAAACCACTACTGTCTTTAAAATAAACGCATACGTTATGTTTTTCCTTCTGTGTTGAGGCTGAAGTGTCCTAATGCCTGGCATTCTATGGGGATGCTATCAGAGAAGGTTATATCCTCCTTGCCATTTCATAAAATCACAAAATTCCCGTGTCTGGGAGGAAGGGGTATTACAAGCAAGTGAATGACAACAGAGAGAGCAGAAGGCCAACATTTTCATAATTTACCTTTAATTTTAACCAGAAAAGATATTTGAGTCCCAGCGTTTGATTTGAACCAGTAAGGATCCTTATTTGGGCAATAGAAAGTTACCAACAATGAACACCATTTTAGAGGCATTCAGTCTTTCACCTATTTCTTGTTCTTTCACCTTTGAGACAAGTTTTCGCATGAGAAGTACTTGAATGACAGCCCTAGCAGCAGCCTATCACACCAGAATAATAAAGGATTAATTACCTCCATCATCAGCACTCCATTATTATTTGTAGCATCAAGCGCCTGCTCTTTTCTTGTAAGCTACAAATGCCTGGGAACACAGAAAAGACGACACTGTGCATTAATTCAACAAGTCTTCTAGCCTGCACCTGCGTTTAATTAGTTACTCTCAAATCAGACCTGCAGAGCCAGAAGCTGCAAGTGAGAGCACCGCTGACTGCTGGCCTGGCTGGGCTGCCGGCGTAATTAATTGCATTCTTAGCGCGGCTCCATTCCCTGCGCAAACAAAAGTTAATCATTTACTGGGAAAGTCTGAGCTGATGCTTCTCTGCCATCTGAGCCAGGGCATGGAACATTTCAATAACGGCATCCCTCCCTTCCGTATTTACTGCTTGCCTCCCAAAATGATGTGCTGACCACCTCAATGCCATCAGAGACCTGCACGGAGGGCAGGGAGCGAGAAGGCATAAAGGAAAAAAACAAAAGTGAAAAATCTGAATTAGAGAAGTGCTGACCACAGAAAACCACCACTCAGCAGCTGTCCTGAAAACAAAGGCTTGTTCGGGCAGAGGTCTGGCAAAACGACAGCTAATAAACCTGGCTGTGTTGGCATTCCTCTAGCCCTCAATGTTACAGTGTTCATGTAAGCTTCAAGCTATTCATACATATTAAGGACTGTCTCCTCAAAGAACTCTTTTGGGAAGAGGAAAGCAACATTATTGCCATTTACTACATGGTAAAGAGGGTGGCTAAGGGTCTTCTCCAAAGTTTCCACAGAAACCAGACCAAAAGCAAGGTCCGCTGTGCTGTTCGCAGCACAAGAACGTCCCTCTTTGCTGGCAGCTCAGGCGACCACGGGCTACACTTCACCAGGGTGCTGGCAAAAAGACAGTGCAGAAGCAGAGGTTTAGGCATGGAGCTGATACCTCCGAACCGAGTGGTACCTGTGGAGCGTGTCTGAATGGAGAGGGCGGCATACAGGTCTGAGCAGGAGACTTGCACTTCCATTGCTGCAAAGGAGTGGGTGGGTTACTGCTCAGAGCTCCACTTCTCCTCCTTCCTCCAAAGATGGCCAGCACCATGTTAGAGGGGCTGGAGCAAAGACAGGAGGGAGAGGAATGGCAGAGCTCCGCAAGTCTGGGAACAGGGAGAGGTTTCTTTTCCCTACTTGCTGGAATAACCCTCTGGGGTGATGCAAACTTTCTTTCATATGAAGAAACTGTGAACGGACTGTTTGTTTGCAAAGAGGGGAGAAGGACTCAACCAACAACAATGTCTAAAGCTTTTGAAACATACAGTTTAGAAATTATGGGCTTTCTTTTTAAATCTTTTTATTTCACTTTTTGAGAACAGCCTGGTACATCTCTTTTTAAAATTAATGGCATATACTTGATCAAAAATGCTAAAATGCTGGTTCCAGCAAATTACACAGATAATTAAGCCTAATTTCAATAATGCTGTGGAACACTACTAATAAATCTCTGGGCTCCTGCATTCCTTGAATATACACAAGCTACTTCACGAACACTAAATTTCACCCTCACAGCTCCTTTTCTGTTGAGCTTTGGCAACCCCGAGCTAAATTCTGCTGTCAGTTATATCCCTGTAAGTCTAGAGCAATTGCTTGTCCTCAGTGGCATAACTCAAGATTACAGCTGTGTAAATGAGCACAGAATGTAGCTTGAAAAGTTGTAAATCTGACCTTCAGCTTGCTTCCATGAAAGGGGAAAACCCAGGAACTTGTTTTCACATCCAGTAAGCTTCTTGAAAAACTACCCTGCATAAATATGATTTCAGTCATAGATATAGCAGTATTAAAATGGAGTTAAAACTGCCCAGATTCGAGGTCTACGGGGAGGGTGCAAGATGCTGGGCTTTATATTTATGAGTTACCACAAGCAATACTTGCTTTTAATTGCTGACATGCACTTTGGCCCCCTACCATGGCCCATCAAGACCTTCAGCTTAGTCTTGGTTAACAGGTCGCCATCTGACCTCAAGGTAATGCAGCATTTCATCGCCAGCAGCACTTGAACATTGATCACCCAACTTCCATGAACGTTGGTCACCTAGCCTCCATAGATGGGATGGGTCTATTGTTTTTGAGGGGCTGCATGCCTTCTAGACCACTGGAGGGTGTGTGACCCCTATGGACCTGGGCATTACTGCTGCCCCTGCTGTTAGCTCACTGCCCCCCAAAAAGCTGACCCAAGGCATACGGGGCCACATCTTCACATGGGGATGGACAGATTCAGTCCTAGTGCCCCCCTGTGCAATGGGGTTTTGCACTGGCTCAGCAGCACTTTTGCCTGTACTTCCAAAATGCCTGCAACCAGAGGGGGACCAGGGAAGTGAAATCTCACTTGTTGCCCCAACTCCTCAGGATAAGCAGGCCCAGCAAATAAGAAACACACTCTCACAGCCCAGAGTACTTTCACAGACTCCTTTTAGCCAGCATTTCTCTGAAGGGTATTGTAGAAGACTTGTCAAACGGAGGGTATCATAACACACTAACCAAACTGAGTTAGAAAGGAGAATATAGCAAAGAATGGGCTTCTAAACAAAACACCAAAAAGAAAAGAGAAAATAATAATTTCAGTATCTTTTGTCTGTAGAAGCACAAGTTAAATAATTCATGATTTTTCTAAACAACTGGTTTTGAAGAAAACATCATTTACCAAAAGTGCAGTACAATCCTTGCAGGGTTGCCATTTGCAGTTATGGAAGCACATCTTAGTTATTACTTATATACACATCTGAAGCATTAGCTAGATTCAGGCTAGAAAAAAACACCAAAATGCTGCACAATAAGGGCTGCTATACATGTTTATTTTGATCATCAGACTATCCAAATCTCTTTGCCCTGTCCCAATACGTCCACATAACATTCAGAAATCTCTGTTAGTCCACTAAGTATAACAAATTACTGGCTATACATTCAGGAATTTTATCTGCCCAAAGAATAAAATGATGGCTCTGTACTGCAGCACACAGCTGGACAAAGCTGGACAAAGATGCACATATCTGTGGCAGCAAGGATATTTATCAATGGAAGAAAAGCTTGCAGAGGATATGCCAGCATTTTATTCGCTTCTAGACTGCATTATCAATCTCTGGCATTACCCAAAATTAAAAGTCACTGCATTTATGCAAAATACTTTAAAACAAGCACCATCTCTTGTCTTCATTTCTAACTTTCTTAAAGCGTAATTTGATGCATTACCATAAATGAATGAGAGCGCCACAAAATCTCATCAAAATGTAAAGGGATACTGGATCCAAGTATGATGGCCTGTAATTCACCTGCCACTGGGGGGCTGTTTTTAAAAAATGGACCAAACTCACTTCATGCTGATTGCTATTTTAACCACTTTAAATTTTTTAAAATAACATTTCCATTTTTCTTTCTATATTAAGGAGTGAATGTGCTTTCCATTTTAATTCCCAAACTGAAAAAACAATAGAACAGTGTTTGAAGAAGCCATTTCACATACATGTCAACACAGACATATCTCTGGAGATAGCAGAGGGGCAATATTCTTGACTAGCACCATCATCAGATCAACAGACCACTAGTAAACTCTGGCAGGTCAGCTAAGGACCTATATTAATGATGGGAAATGAGAGGGAATTTCTCTTTACTTAATCATGAAAACAGTTTCCATGATAAAGTCTTCATAGGACCTGGTTTGGTTTGGAAATTCTATGGGATCTGTAATTCCTTCACAAAAGGGGGCTGTTTCTGTGGAATTGGAATGAAATCACCCACAAGTAGTTAAACTAAAAAATCATTAGTAAAATTACCTAGATTTAATTTATTCTCCCCCCCCCCCTCCTGCTTTTCACTAGCTTATCACTTCTTCAGAGTTTGTCTTGAGCTAAATGTCACTGCAAACTGATGTGCTGGGTGCAGACTAATAAATTTCACCCAAGACCTTTTGAGTTACAGGTCATTTAATATAGTAACTGTGGGCAAGCCAGACCTCCATTGTGCTCCCACTAATGTCAATGAGTATTTCTTGCCTGCGAATTCAGAAATGGATACCATCTCTGGCTGTGACAGATTGCTCCTAATCTAGATTTGTCACACACTGCCACTGTCTGTACCTCATTTTCTGGGTGCCCATCTTCAGGCATCCAAAGATTAATTTGCAGAATAGGCAGGTGCTATTGGAAGCAGAGGGAGGACAATCTCCGCTTCGCACGCAGAGACTCTTGCCGTTTGGATATAGTTGCTGTCCTTCATGCACAGCCCTTGCGAAGGACTCTTCCCTGCTTTTATCCTAAAAACAGGCGAGTAAATGCAGGTGTAAAGGGGAGAGCTTATCTGGGTATTGCTTTGTGTCTGCAGCAGAATGGCAATAGTCCAGGAAAGCAGAGAACAAAAAAAAGGAAACAAGGACTGGGAATTTATGCCCAGGACAGACCAAAAAAAGCCATTTTGTGTTAGTGCTGGCAGAAAGCTGGGCACAAAGACACTGTCATTTGCTCTTAGGTTTGGGCTGTGGTCAGGATTTGTAGGTTTTTGTAAAGCAGCCCATCCTGCATTAAAAACATACACACACACACCCAAAACCAAGACAACCATTTTCTCTTTTCAGTAAAAACTAACCATGACCTCTTGTATCTGGCTAACTTCTCAGGTGGAAAAGATTAACATCATGAAGGTCCAAGCAATTTCAACAAAAGCAAGGTCCTTGAGTTCCTTACAGGGTCCTGCCCAGCCAGCTGACACCCCCCCCCCCCCCCGTATCTTT
>VZTL01076717.1:162091-173028 GCA_013400535.1 Scopus umbretta
TATTTGCCTCTCCACAGCTGAGGTTTTTCAGGAAACAAAAAGAATAGGAGCACTTCAGTTCACCCAGTCAGCTGTGAATATGCAGAGGATGAAGATGCTCTGCTGAGAATATCATAGGGAGAAAATGACTGATCCTCTGCAGAATGCAGGAAACCCAAAACCCCCTACTGAATAGTGAAAGTAAAAAATAAAGAGATAAAATAAACCCAGGTCAACCACAAATGATATTTATTCAGCTAGGAAACACTATCCATCCATAGCCCAGTGTTTCACTTCACAATTCTGATATGCTTCAATACTTTTTTTCTGGGCTATATAATATACCATTCATTAAATGCATGCATATATATTAGTCCTAAAAGACTGTTCAATTTCCCTTGCCAGCTTTTCCATATCAGATTTTCCCATGTTTATAACGTCTTTTTCTGTTGGTGCAAGATAGACCTATACAAACAAAAATCAGTCCCTGCCTGACTGCACAGGGAAACATTGACCCTGAGTAACCACTATGTGCAAACAGTGTGGACAGCCTAGATTTCACTCCTTTAACCTGTTCAACTCTTGGAAGATGAAAATCAGGTCAGGATTTTTGCAACTGGACTTTGATTTTTTCAACAGGCTTGTTCTCCTGGGGTCTCCACATCACTGTTGGAGGATAGGAGTTGCTGGCTGATCACAAGGAGAGTCCCTGGCACACAGCAGGTCAGTAAAATGTGGACTTTACAAACCCTTAGATGTGTATTTAAGCGTACAAGTACAAGCTGAAACCCTGGCTCCAATGACATTCATGGCAGTTTTACTGTCAGCATCAATGAGGGAAAGATTTTATCCAGTGGGATTAATTTATGAGATCAGTGTACAGGACCAAGGCCCAAATTGTTCTTTCCTCACCAGAAATTAACAATACATAGTTTGAAGTAACACCAGATAAACAGATTACACATGCAAATAAACACGTTAGGATGAACAGCAGCAGTGTAAGTGCAAAATATTATTCACCTTCCAGGAGAAAAAATAGTTTTTAAATGAATCTTTAATTTAATGTATCCCTTTAGAATATTAGCTTAAAAGAAAAACTTATTACCCTTTAGGAAATATACCTATAATAGAGGATTCCCAGGTAGCTCTCATGAAAACATCCAAAATAGATGTGAACACACACTCTAGGTTTCTATAAATGTCAACATTTATTTCTGATAAATATTGTCCCTTGCTTATCTCTTCCAGTGGTATCCCCTCAGACCAATAAATCCATGCAGGAGTCCATACCTACTTATTACTCTCATTGGATTATCCATGATTACAAGTGACTGCTGCATAGATGTACTGGATGGAGTCCAAACTCTTCCCTCATGGGATGTCAGGCTTACACTGCTCCTTGACCCCCAGGAGCTATTTTCCTGCTCTCAAACAGCATAGCATGGGCATTCCTGGTGAACCAGGAAAGTGTGAGATCTGCCCCTGCTCTCAGTTCAAAGTGACCACCGAGCATTTCTTACTGATGAGTTGTCCCATAGATAGAAGGGCCATCTTAACATCCTACACTGCCTTGCTACATACATCTACCTGGTTGACATGCAGTAGTCACATATACTAATCACACAGATCAGAGGTTAGGATAATTTAACATATTTTCTTCAGAATGCACCTAGGAGACATGGAAGAATTGCCATGCTCACTTCTCAGTGTCTGTATGTACCCATGCAAGCCTTTCGCTATGAGTGTGGCAAGTGGCAACCACAGGCAAACAAGTGAGGCCGTATGGAGAAAAGACTCTGCTGGAAAGGAAAAGGCTAAATTCACCCTGGGACTGCACTAAGCATACAGGGTCCTGCAAAGCAGACAGTCCGAGAGCAGGGAAGTGGAGGGTAATACAAAGCAGTTCACTGGTTTCCCAAAGAAGACAATACTAGCTGCAGAGGGCTCACAGCCAAGACAAATAGAGATGTGCTGATGGTCTATCTGCCCACAGGCTAATTTTGTGGTGGGAGAAGGGAGCCTCGGAAACCTTGAGCTATTTTCCATCACAGGAAGCCCTTGGTGATGATGGGAAAGCACAAACTGCCCATTCTTTCCCTGGGAGTAAGTTGTCCCTGGGTTGCACCAGGTGTAAAAAAGTCTGCAGGCACAAGGTCCCTTTGAACCAAGACTGAGGACCCGAGGGGAGCAGGAGGGAAAGATGAAGGCAAGAACAATTTCATAAGAATGTGGAGAAGGGTCTTTAGCCTTTTGCTAAAGGCAAAAAAGGAACAAAACTGGACATGAACTCCAGTGCCCCTGACTGAAAGCCCACCCCTACCTTAGGAGGCTGAGAAATCAAGCTATGGAAAAGTAGCCGTGACAACACATAGCAGTCAGACTTACTGTGAACTTCTTTTATTGACCACAAGCAAGTAACACTCAAGGCAATCCAAGGAAAATATATCTTGAGCTACTAGTGAAAATAAATACTTGTTCTGTGGCAAAGGAGTAACCTGGAAACAGAAGAGAGACTGGGAAGCCACTGTGGTAACTGAGCCTAAATAGCAATTGCAGTGAAATGTCTGGGAACCCTGCCTCTGTACAAGTAGCGATATGTTGGGTGCTCCTGAAGCTGTTCTCAGAACATGCTCTAACAATGATGCATTTGCACGGTTTCAAATTTGTGCTGGAGACAGTTAATTCATATAGATGGAGAAGGCCAAATGGATGGCTTGACCTTGGAACTTGTCCTGGAAGGTATTCTTACTCTCAGCAAGAAAAGTGCTGTTCATTTTGCATAGCAAAGCCTGAGAAGAGGGCATGAGAAACCCAAGCATGTGCTAGTGACCTACATGGGTTTTCTGTTCACTTAAAGTCACCTCAGAATTCAAATTGAGTCATTTTTCCATTTGCTACAAACATTCTCCAAACCCTATAGGGGCATGAAATCTGATCCAGTTCTTCTCCCAACACATTGCTGCACAGACCAAGTCAGGAATGATGGAACAAGCTCCAGGTCAAACCTTCTTCCCAGGTTTGGGGGAGGCTAAGGCCTGGCTTTGCAATGCATGTAGACTCCTGCTGGGAGCCAGCCCTCCTGACCTAAGACCCTTTCACTTTCAGTAAAGGACAAACGCATCAAGGAAAGCTTGCCCTGTGAGCCAGATAAAACTGCTCACTCATTTCCACAGGGTGGATGGCACATTTCCTGAGAAGCAGCTCCTGTGTCTGTCTTAACAGCAGCTGGTTTGTCTTCTGAAATGTGGAGGTAGCTATCACCTAGACTGCTGTTACTGGAGCTAACCTGACCATGAGTGTTGACATGGGTATGGAAGATACCAACAGGCAATGACCCCTCTTGTCTTTCAATCTCTGTGCTGGCTTACTCCATTGAATAACATGCTTCAGTCTATGGATTGGGACCTGAACTGAGTCACTAAGTAGCTTCACTGCAGTTAGGCACATTTAGATGCTGCCTTGAAATCCTTCTTAAGCCCATGTAAAGCCCTCAGACATTAACTTTGTGGGGGTTGTGTTTATAAGTGGTGCTTTAAATGCTGAACTCTGGCCCCTGGGTTGGCAACTCACGTGCTTTCCAGCAAGGATTCAGGGAAAAATCCCCACTGCTGTCTGCACCTGGATGCCAGAAGGACAGCCAGGCTCTCCAGAGAAACATGGGGAAGAGCCACGAGGCACCCCAGTGTACTGCAACACAACAGCTGTCATGAGAAGCCCAAGCAGGCTCTCAGGGGTGGTGAGGCAATGCAGCACTGGTGGCTGTGATGTAGCAGCTCTCACATGGGCTAGCTTAATCTGTCTTTGCTCCCCATGGCCCTACTACTAGGGGCCACCCTGTCCAAGAGTGATACAGTCCTTCCCATCTGTTAGAGACCCACCAGAGAGGATCCCTGGGCTGCTTCTGCTATTCGCTCTTCCTAGGGCACCAGCAAAAGACCCTACCCCTGGGGCGACCTCCAAGGACACACCTGTGACACAGTGGGTGGCTCAAGACAAAAACTCCTACAGCAGAGATCAGCCAAGCTCATGTCCATCCCAAGAAAGAGCCCTGTCACCTGCTGACAAGTGACACACCAGAAAATGTAGAAACCTTCTCTGCTGCCTTCTACCCCTCACCATCCAGCATAAATCATACCAAAAGGCAAAAGAGGCAGAAGCCAGTTAGCTTTTCCCCTTTGCTCACTCACCTGTCCTTCTGCCCATGTCCCCTCACCACAATGGGAAGTGGAAGCTCCAAAAGGCCCAGAGGGCTGTCCTTCAGGTTGTCCATCCTGTTTGGAAGCAGAAGGTCCTGATGCAGGTGGTGTGAAAACTAGTCTTGTGAGAGCTCATGCTGGAAGTGCAGAGAGCTCAAGACATGGTTTGAATTTGGCAGCTCCCCTCCAAGCTGCTCGCTGTTTCCTTGGTGCAAGGGTAAGCCTGGGACATGTCCCAGCTGGAGTCTAGGATCCACTCTCCTCTATGTGAGGCTCCAAAAACAAGGGGTCAGAGTCTGTAAGCTGCAGAAGGCCTCCTCCTGAAGTCACTAAGAGACAAGAAAAGAAGTCAGTTGAAATACAAGCCCAAACACGTTTCTCAGCATTTCCATACACAGTACTGTGCAATATACCTTCCACAAGTGCATTTTAGCCATGTCTCTCAATCTTGCCTTGTGCCCACTCTGGCTTGTATTTAACTTTCCCAAACAGACCATACCCAGCTTTTGGCACAATAGAACAAATAGGTTTCTTCCTTTTTATTTGTGCATGCCATTAACATTAAACACATGATGCTGCAATGACAATGGAATTGATGGCTTAATGGGATGAATTTTAATTTAAGTAATATTTCCATTAATCTAAAAGCTCTCCCTTAAAAGTCTGTAGAATTTATTTATTGGAAAAATTCCAGCATAATTCTACTGAAAATTCTCCTCTGAATGATAATATGTCAGACTTAAGGCTTTCTTCTGGCAGGTTTTCTTTTTGCCTTTGAATGTTACTGACATAAGAATATATTTCTCACAAGTATTCTGTGTAACAAAAAAAAAAAGGAAAAGAAAAAGGAAGAGGGACTGTTGCAGAAATCACAGTAGGTTCAAAACGCCACAGCCCCAGATCTGTCGCTTTGGCTGGAGAAGTGCATCCCAGATTTGTTACTGGTTTATTTTAGGTTATGGAAAAATGCAGAGGATTAAAAAGGCAGAGAGAAGCAGATGCCATGCAAGCAGAGGCAGCTAAAAGCCAATCTCCATCAGAGAGCACAGAGGCACTGCACCCAGCACAAGAATGTGTTTTGAGGCAAAGCTAAGCTGTGGCAGCTGGGGCTGGGACAGAGAAGTGCAGCTGTGCTAGAGGAGGTAAACGAGCAGGCAGCATTCCTGCTCTCAGAAAACAGCAAAATCCACCATGCAAACCAAATAAACACTGGCCTGTGCTGGGTGTCCTCACACCCCCATCTCACTGGCTGTGGGGCACAGGGGAAGGGGATGGGGTTGGAGCTGCCTCCAAGCCTGAGCTCAGCCTGCAGAGAGGGGCTGCTTCATGTTTGCCCTTTTCCAGCTCCACACAAAGAGCACAGCTCTGATTATGCCCCCTCTAGGCATGTGCCATCAAGGGATCATGCACACATCTGCACGTGCTTTTCTGTGGGACAACAAATGCAGGTACTCTGCTGCCCAGATTTCTCCTTTGGGGGAGAAGAGGGAAGACGAGAGACACGTGACAGTTGTCACGCCACTTCTTGCTCTGCTGGAGGACACACGCAATCCCTGGCAACTCCAGTTAGGCAATGGAAAGTGTCTAAATAGGACAGCATGGAGCAGCTCCCCTGGGAACACAGCCCTGAGCTTGGGATGCCACAGCTCCGTCTAGGCGCAGTTGTCTAGTCTTCACCTTCTCCAGCCTTGGGATGTGGTGGTTGTGCAAACACCAGTGAGGTCCACCTCCCTCCTAAATGGGAGTGGGCTCCCCGCCAGCCGTCCAGCGCAGAGCCCTGTGAGTCAGCAGAGGCGAGAGAGGCCCACTCACACAGATCCACTGGGCTTCCCTCCTCCCCGCACCGCCCGCCAAATCTGGCCAGCCCCTAGGCACAGCCAACACTCTGCATGCACAAAAATAAGGCACAGCAGCCCAGCCCAGCCAGGTCCTCCACCCCGCTGCAGCTGCTTTGAAGAGTTTAGATCCATACCAAGCACACCGAGAAACCACCTTGTCTGCTCTGGCCAGCATGAGTGGATGTTCCCATGCCACAGCAAGTCCTCTCCTGAGCCGCACAAGGGCTAGGTGCAGAGCGGCACTGTACTGAGACCCTGGAGGCATCTAGAACAGCATTGGTGAAGCAGCGCTGCTCTCTCTGCTACAGAGCCAGGTTAAGCACCAGAAGTGAGGTCTGGGTCAGGACACGGCATCTCTCCCCTACCCCCCACCAAAACGCCCTTGGCTGTACCAAGCAACCCTGCAGCCAGTGGCCTAAGCATTTTAATTTAGGGTAATTGTCAATAAGAGCTCAGAAGTTAATCATATGAAGCAGTAACACCTCAGCACAGCAGAAGTTGCTTAGGTTTTGGAAGCACTTTCAGGCCATGAGAGTCTGTCTCCACCTGTGGGATGTAGGGGTCTCCAGCCTCCAAGACAGGCTGGTTTCTTAAGCAGGGGAGGTGGAACTGCTCCAGCAGCAGGTGTCCAGCAGCTGAAAGACTTTCCACCCAGCTATCTAGCTCAGCGGTGGGAATGCAGCACTCCCAGCAACCCTGCACAGGACAAAACAAAACCCACTTCTCTTCCTTGCCAGCAGATTTCTTCTGGAAGACGACACTGACCCCACAGTTTCATGGTAGTCACTCACAGACATGAGTGGAAAAGAGCGTACTCCTTTCAGCTGCAGTACTGTCGATGTCTGTCTTTCTCTATGGTTAGGGAGGGTCAAGAAGGGCAGCCAGCCCTTCGTGTGTGGCCTGAGCCTGGTCAGCATCTTTCACTTTTCATCACTCAGCCATGCCTCCCATCTGCACTGGCTCTAGACCTCTCTCTCCACCTCCCCCTTCTCTTCCTTGCATAGACTAATTTTGTGATACATCCAAAGGAAGAGAGTGAATAATATACTAATATTAACTCCTGCCTACTCAATATAAAATGCTCATTCTTTCTGCCACCCAAAGCATTAAGTAAATCCACCTGCTTTCTACTACATACACCATACTGATGCTGACCATCTCCTTACAGCCTTGTGCGGGGAGACGCATTGCTAAGACACAGCCATGCCAAATACCTGCTACAGAACGCATTGAAGGAAGTCGCTCTTATTAATAGCCATTCGGTTAGTTCATAAGGCCTCTGGAGACAGATGAGGACTTTGCCTTCACATGTCTTGTTCTTCTCATTCATACATCGCCCTCTTCCTTTTTCCCTTGTGTCCCTCTCCGCTCCTAGCACATCCCCATGCCCACTCCAGGGCTCAGCCATGGTTTAGTGGGTTGGGCATAGGGCTACCTGGCAGGTCTTATAATGGAAACCAATTCATACCTCTGCAGCTGCCTCACCTTGTATCACTGAAGCCCTCAGTGGCTCTTTTTCCTGCCTGGGAAGCAGTTATGCTTATCTACCCTGGGAAAGACATTAATACCACTTAATATACCTAAGAATAGGATGGGGTGTTGTTAGACTGGAAATCTAAGGTGAGAAACTGTGTCTATGGACTGCTTTGCATGGTCATGCACAGCTCCAGAAGAGCCATCTAGGATCTGCCTCCCCCAGGGCTGAACTAAAAAAAGCAGCATCAAGATGGCATCTGGAGGAGCCCATCCATCTCCCTCCTGGCAGGGCGTTAAGCAGATACACTAACAGCAGTTGACAGAGGGAAAGTTAACGGGTGTGTGCATTAACCTACATAAGCATGTTCAAGCTAGGAGGGCAATGAAGAAATCAAATGGGTTAAGTTTCCAGGCCTTCTGTTCCAGAGATTGTGAAACCAGCTCCAAGGGTTCAAGCTCTGTCTTGGGAAAGCAGTAAAGCGACTTCACATAACCACATTTTTTATCTCAGACTCATCAGTGCAGACCTGTATGTGTGTGTGTCTGTATATGATGCTCAAACTGATTTTTGTTAATTTCTCCCTACTACCTCCAGAAACATAGATCTATTAAATGCATGATAAAGGAGGGGTTTGTTTCTTTACACTCAGAAATGTTCAAGTTTATATATACCCCTACTGTGTTCGCTGGTCCAGGCAAGAGTCAGCAGGCTGTTTGCAGTGGCTCGGCATGAGCTCAGCACCAGCCACCTAACAGACCTGTGCCATAGCACCAAAAGGTTACGGTGAAATTTTATTTCCTCAGCATAAGTAATAGACAGTACTGTTGGGCTTAACAGCACGTGCAGAGCTTTGAAGTAAATATTTCATGATAAACAAGAAACCTGTGTAAACACTGGGTACAGATATATAATTGATGATGGATGCACTTGGGACTGGAGCAAGATCTAGAGCACTTGGCTTTAGACACAGCATCCAAAGAACTTACTTCTCCCTCCAGGTTTGACCTCTGACTTGTCCTCTAGGGCAAGCTTGTTCAGCTCAGCTGTATCTAGGAGCTCGAGCTGCCCTAGAAAGCGTAAGCCACGTGGGTTGGGAAGAGGGAGAGGGAACAGGAGCAAAGCCAGTCTGGGTGAGTGGAAAATCGCTCTCGTACAAGCTTGCTAGACCTTTAAGAATCATCGTAATCGCTTTTTGTTGTTGTAGTTGCAGGGATCATTTTTTAAAACAAAGAGATAACATTTGGTTCATTTCTTTTATTTTGGAAAAGGCCAGCTCCTAAGCCCTTATCATTAAGAAATAAGAGCAGTGTTACATGTTCAAACAATTTATGTGAGGATCCTGCCGTTTGTTATGGGAACAGCAAGTACAACTGCAAGTCCATTATCATCCCTCCCTGCCTCTGCATGCATAGCGTGAGCAAGCGAGGAAGATTAGGGGTAAGAGCAATGGAGCCTGCAAAGTCAGTGACAAATATTCTGTACTTAAAACCCTCTCTGAGACTTCCTACACCCAAGTGAGGCTTTGATTTGGTCAGTGGCCAGACAAGGACCCACTGATTTTTCTCCAATTTACTCCAAGTCTTGAAAAAGAGCAACCTCTGTTTGTGATCTGACGGCTGAGAAACAAGTGACCCAGTGCCACCGTGGCACTCTCCCGACACCCTGGTGAGCAGTGGTGATGGGAGGTGGGTGGCAGAACCGATACAGATTAGTTACTAGCATTGGAAGGAGTTTCTGGACACTTGCCCATGTTAAAACCTGCCAGTTTTCTCTGCCTTTTTACTTAAAAAAAAAACCTTGGAGCCATGGCATTACATTCTGGTCTTGTTTTCAAACCCACGCTTCCTCTGACCTCCACTCCCCATATCTTCACCCTCCCACTCACAGCTAATCTCTCCCTGCCTCCTCTCACTTCTCTGTTGTTTCTGCAGACAACACGTTTATGTTGCTGAGAGTCTGCAGCAGCCGACAGACCATTTCTCATAATAAACCACTCCTGGCTGCACAGCCAGCCTGGGCTCCGCCACGTGAGCAGTCATGAGTTTATGGGTTTCGAAGAGAAGGAGCTTTGCACACAAGAAAAAACCCACATCTCCTGTAACAAGAGCTCGTGCGAGGGCAAAAACAGCAGGCAGGAGGAGGAGGAGGGCAGGGACCGGGAGGCTTTGGTGCAGCCCTCCGTGGCGTCCCACGAGGTAAGGTCTCAGCAGCAAGCCCATCACAAGCAGGGAAAAAAGAAAGTTAGTTACACGTAGCAAGGAATGGCAAGGCACCTGCCGGATTTACTTATCAAAGGCTTAGCTGCCGTTGAACAAAGAAAAGGTTTCTGAAGAGTGATAGAGATCAAAAGAGCAATTTAAGCAGCTTTCTGAGAGCATGGTCTAGCTGTTCAGGCACATCTTTCTGTTCAGCGCTTCTGCCAGCAGGCGTAATTAGGCACAGGTGCAAACTGAGGCCCTGGAAAGAAGAGGCCGTCTGCTGTGCTGCGGTGCCTGTTTAAGCAGAGGGCTGCGACATTCCCATCACAGCAACCTGTCAGGGCAGCAGCCGACGCTGGGCCAGGTTGCAGGGGTGATTTCCAAGGGAAGGTGTCCATAAATGAGAGGTTGTTAGGCTCCTACACAGAAGCCGGCAGCAGTAGGAGAGCCAACCCTGCACCCGGCTGCCTCCACCACTCCACGGATGAGGCTGTGCTCCCGGCACAGGGTTGGGGTCCAGTGTACCTGAGTCCCCGGAGAGAATGGCAGCTTGCTCCAGCATGCTGGGCTGTGACTGAGGGGTGAGGGGGAGGCTGTCCACCCTTCAACCACCGCAGCTGAAGCTGCCACCAGAGCAGGCAGCACCTTGACGTCGCTCCCAGCAATGATGCTTTAGCACAGGCAAAAGAGGAAGGGGGTGGCGGCAGGGGGGAACCTTACCTGGGAAGACAACTAAATAAAGCAATGAGACACTGAGCTGATGAGGTGCCAGGGGACCAATGGGACCCCTCAAGCTGTGAGTCACCCCCCATTATGGACTTGCTGCTTTTGGAAAGAGTGGAGCACTGAAGGAAACCCTCGTAGCGAAGACTGTGCCAGCAACAGAGGAGCACCTTGCCAGGGCAGGAGAGATTAAGAGGAATCAGGGGAAGCTGCTGTAAATGTTCAGCCTAATTACGATCGTGTTCTCCTCAGCCTCTCCAGTGGCATTCCCTTGCCTATGGTGTCTTCCTCCCTCTTCAGAGGGAAACAGATTTACAGGCTCAGCTGACATTATTCATTTCACCGGAAATTTGAGAGGGAGCCACTTGTAAAAGTCTGTGTAAAACAACAAAAGAAAAATGGCAGAGGGACAGGGCTGGTAGATATTGACAGTTACAGATGTCTTTATCTGCCTGAAACAGAAGAACTGCACAGAGTACTCCAGCCACCTGCACCAGCAACAGGGAAAGAAAGAAAAGAAAAAAAA